>SZWC01002159.1:76895-130413 GCA_023375785.1 Penium margaritaceum
GGTTGTTGAATTACTCACAATGATGGAGTACATATAGAGCTAGAGCTTGGGCAAGTCAGCCCTCTCACAAGCCACACCACTTAGCCATGGAGGCTAAGGCTCACACACTAGAGTCCATAATCTTACACAAGGGAGGAAATCAGCCTAGCAATCAGGCTGACCACTACACACGACCTAGAGAGCTAGAAAATGCTTTCATGGTACACTCCTAGTTGTCACATAACCCACAATCCCATGAAGAATCACCATGTCTCCATGGCTAGCACACAAGGATCTCACCTCATCTAAAAAGAAACTAGAGGTACCTTTTTCCTAGTAAGAACACTCTAAGAAGGCAACCCAAGAATCTACGACCTTTTTGGATATTTCTCCCATCAGGTCTTGACCCTGGACCTCTTGTCATTTTCTTTTCTCAGGCTAAGGCATGGAGCCATCGCCCATGGTCACCCGGATATCGGCGGTCGATGGCCTCGAAAACTATGAAAACTCATATCTTCCAATCCGACCGCTGGATCAGCCTCAAACTTGGACCGTAGACATTTTACCACCTGATCTTTCTAATGGTGAAGCTGGATTGACGATCGCAACAGGCATTTGGTAGTTCCTTGGAACTTCCTCTTGTGGACCTGAAACTGAGATGGATGGCTCCTTTCCCAACAATCTCCCACTTTGCGTTAGTCAGAGTGGGTGGAGTCCACATGCTTTCATGGAGAACTGCTGCTTCTCACGGTTCACTGGCTTTGTGCAGAAATCAATGACTTGCTTGCTGGTTGGAGTATATTCCAGCTTGATAGCACCCTCCTGTACCATGTGCCTGATGAAGTGATATGCGATGTCAATGTGCTTGGTACGTACATGGTGCTGATGATTCTTGGCGAATACGATTCCACTCTGGTTGTCGACGCGTACAGGAACTGGAACTGCTGCACTCCCACTCATCTCTGCCATGAGACGCGAAAGCCAATTTGCTTCCTTGGTTGTAAAGGTGAGAGAGACGTACTCAGCTTCCGTGCTTGAGGTCGCCAAGACCACCTACCGCTTGCTGGACCAGTTGATGGCCCCGCCATTCATGAGGAACACATGTCTAGAGATGGACCTGCGCTTCTAAGGGTTTGAAGCCCAGTCTGCGTCTATGTAGCTGATGATGCTGTTGTCGTTACCGTTGTGGGTGATGCCCATGTTGATGGTTCCAGCAAGGTAGCGGAAGATCCGCTTCATTTTCTTCTGGTGCTCGGGTCTGGGGTTTGCCATGTGCTGACTCAGAGGGCTAACAGCCTGTGCGAGGTCCAGCCTGGTTGCAACCATGAGGTACATGAGGCTTCCGATGGCGCTTTGGTACTTCTGCTGCTCAGCTGCATTTGCTTCCCCATTGAAGCTCACAAGGTACTGCCGCGTCTCCAAGAGCGTGCAAGACATCCTTGATGTAGCGTCTCTGCTGCGTGAGAGAGCTTGATTTGCCGTCACGCGTGATGTGCATACCGAGTAAGTATGATGCCTCCCCGAGATCACACATCTTGAAGCGCTCCTGCATGGTTTCCTTGAACTCTTGTAGTGCAGAGATGTTGTTGGAAAGGAGGAGCATGTCATCCACATAGACGATGATGATGAGCACCTCATGACCATGCTGCCAGCGATAGACGCTGTAGTCATAGTCACTACGCTCAGATCTCATGCACTACAGTGCCGCATCCAATTTCTGGTTCCAAGCACGCGACGCTTGCTTGAGGCCGTACAACAACTTCTGCAGCTTGTAAACAAGGTGCTCCTCGCCATCCATGACAAACCCCTCCTGCTGCTCCATGTAAATCTCCTCCTCCAGGTCACCGTTCAGAAAGACCATCTTGACGTCCATGAGGTGGCCCTCAAAGTCCTCTGCTGCTGCATAGGAAAAGAGCGTACGTACAGAGGCAAACTTTGCAACAGGAGCAAAGGTTTCGGCGTGAGCAATGCCTTCCTGATGCGAGGAGTCCTTGGCGACCAGCCTCGCCTTGTACATTTCCAAGTTACCATCTACTCCCCGCTTCTTCTTGAACACCCACTTGGACTTGATCACCGTACGTCTAGGTGGACGCTTAGATAGCTCCCACGTACCATTGTCGAGCTGCGAGTGTATCTCCTGTTGCACAGCTTGTGCCCAGTCTATTGCATCTGGTGACGACATGGCCTCCTTGTACGACGTCGGCTCATCAGAGTCTGCTGTAACTGCGACGTTCATCTGGTCTGGTTTCTGGAGGATCCAAAAATGCCCGCGCTCACCAGGCTTGTAGCGCACCCTGAGAGGGTACCTCCGACCTGGTGTTGGAGCGTTAGCAAGCCGCTGGCACAATGCTGCCGGCACAATTGCTCCTGCTGATGGTGGTGCATCTTCTTCCTCTGCTTCTCCTGATGAGGTCGATGTATCTGCACCATCAGATATGGGAGAGTAGACTTGTTCTCCCACTGTCACATTGGAGGAAGGATCAAGAGAGACAGAGTCAGGAAGGATATCTGCTCCCACTACCTCGTCAGCTGCTGCTTCTACTGCCTCTTCACACATAATGTTGGTGCCCATAATGTTGCTCTCGTTGAACACGACATCCCAAGAGATGATGACGTGGCTTGTATCCCTCTCGTAGAGGGGATAAGCCTTCCGTGCCACGTTGTAGCCAATCATCAGCATCTATGCGCTTTTTGTGTCCCACCTTTGCCGCTTCTCCTTTGGGACGTGCATGTGTGCCAAGCTGCCAAACGAGCGAAGATGATTCACGCTCGGCTTCTTGCTAAACCATGCCTCGTACGGCGTCATCTGCTCCAAAGCCTTGGTTGGACTGCGGTTCTTGATGTACACCACAGTGCTCACTGCTTTGGCCCAAAAGTCGTAGGTGAGCCGAGCTACGTGCAGCATGGAGCGCACAGACTCAATGATGGTGCGGTTGGCGCATTTTGCTACGCCGTTCTGTTGTAGCGAGTATGGCACGGTGCGCTACGCCTTCATGCCTGCTTCTACGGGGTAGTCCCAAAAGTCCTTGTTCAGGTACTCTCCACTGCAGTCGCTACATTGCGCATTGACTTCTTTGCCAGTCTGGTTCTCCACCATGGCCTTGAACTCCTTGAAACTGTCAAAGCAGTGGTCCTTGGAGGAAAGGAAGTACAGAGCAGTGTAACGGCTGAAATCATCAATGAAGGTTAGAAAATACCTCGAGCCTCCAAAGCTCTGTGTCTGCATCGGGCCACTCAAGTCTATGCGCATGAGCTCCAACGCCTCCTTCGCGCGCTCCCCTGCTCCCGAGAACGCCTCGCGATGCTGCTTCCCCTCCAAACAGCCGATGCACAACTACTACTCAAAGTTAGAGATGGTGGGCAAGTCACGCACCATCTGCTTCGTTTGAAGTTGCTGCAAGGCGCGCATGCCAATGTGGTCATAGCGCGCATGCCAGATTTTGCCACCTGTGGCGTGCACCACTGCTGCAAGACTCTTCTAGCGCGGGATCTTGGTCGCCACCAACAAGCAGTACATGTCGCCTTCCTTCACTGACCTGGCCAACTCCTTTTCGATTTCCTTGTCAAGGATGTAGCAATAGCCGTCGTCAAAGACGACTCGCAGGCTTGTGTAGGTGAGAGGACACTGAGAGAAGGTTGGACGCAGCATCAGGTACATACAACACGCCATGGAACACTCCCACTTCAATGCCACGCGGGGTCTCAAACCACATCTCCACAATCTCAATCCCTTAGCATACACCACCCGATTATCACCCAAAGCAATCGGACGGGGGGGAATGGAGAGTAGCTGCATAAACCTCTCCTTGTGGTGCGTCAGGCTCTTGGTACACCCGAGTCCTTGTACCACGCCAGATCCGCCTTCTCCTTCTATGACATGTTAGACTTTGCCATGAAGAGGTAGTCGCGCACCTCCTTGGTGACGTTCATGTTGCCAAAATGGTGTATGCCGGTCTTGTTCTGCTATTGTTGCTACTTTTGCTATTGATGTTGTTGTGACTGCAGCTATTGTTGCTGTGGAGATTGCTGCTTTTCCTGCTGCTACTACTGCTCCTTCTGGTCCCTCTTGAACTTGGAACACTCTTTCTTGTAGCGCCCCTCTTTCTGGCAAAAGTGGCACTTTCCCTTTTTCGTGCCTCTCTGGTGCCTAGACCGCTGCTGTTGCTGGTTGCGTGAGCCCATGGCCATGAAAGCTGCTTCACTGCTGTTGCTGCCGCCATTGCGCTTTGCTGCATTGCGACGCAGCTCAACCTGCACCAGGTACATGCAGATGAAGTCCAAGTCGAGAGTCGGCTGGCAGTCCAACGTCTCTCGCACCGTGTCATAGCTCGTTGGGAGTCCCCTCAGCAAGAGGAAGACAAAGCACATATCTTCCACACGGTTGCCAGCCGCTTTTAGGTGCTTTGTCAGCTCCTTTGCCCTGTCCAAGTACGCCTCCATCCCTTTGCCACCCTGCATTTTGAACGCCATCATCTTCTCCTCCAAAAGCATGAGGAATGTAAAAGATGGGTGTCCCACCCGTCTTTTGCAAAAGCCTAAACCCTAAACCCTAAACCCTAAACCCTAAACCCTAAACCCTAAACCCTAAACCCACCCGTCTTTTGCAAAAGACGGGTGTCCCACCCGTCTTTTGCAGAAGCCTTGTCACTCATCATTGTAGGCGTCGTTTGCAAAAGATGGGTGTCCCACCTGCCTTTTGCAAAAGATGGGTGGGAAGAAGGATAGGCAGGCCTATAGGCCTGCCTGTCTTTCTTCTTCCACTCATGTGACGCTGCTACAGTTGTAGATGAACTTGTATCTATTGCGCCTTTTTGCGACGTCTTTCCCGCCACCACCTGCGCTGCGGTAATGCCTTTTGCCTGTGGAGGCGGTCCTTCTTGCCACGTTTGCAAAAGATGGGTGTCCCATCCGTCTTTTGCAAAAGACGGGTGTCCCACCCGTATTTTGCAGGAGGACAGGCAAGCCTATAGGCCTGCCTGTCCTTCTTCTTCCACTCATATGCCGCTGTTGCAGCTGTAGATGGTGCTTGTCAATACCATCTCCAACCCGCATCTTCAGTACATGAGTGACAAGGCTTCTGCAAAAGACGGGTGGGACACCCATCTTTTGCAGAAGGTGATGGCGTTCAAAATGCAGGGTCGCAAAGGGATGGAGACGTACTTGGACAGGGTTTGTGCAAAAGACGGGTGTCCCACCCGTCATTCCTCATGCTTTTGCAAAAGATGATGGCGTTCAAAATGCAGGGTGGCAAAGGGATGGAGGCGTACTTGGACAGGGCAAAGGAGCTGGCGAAGCAACTAAAAGCGGCCGGCAACCCTGTGGAAGACATGCGCTTTGTCCTCCTCTTGCTTAGGGGACTCCCAACAAGCTATGACACGGTGCTAGAGACGTTAGGACCTGTTATTCTGCAAAAGATGGGTGAGACACCCGTCTTTTGCAAAAGACGGTTGGGACACCCATCTTTTGCAAATGTGGCAAGAAGGACAGGCAGGCCTATACGCGTGCCTGTCCTTCTTCTTCCACTCATATGCCGCTACTGCAGTTGTAGATGAACTTGCATCTGTTACGCCTTTTTGCGGCGTCTTTCCCGCCACCACCTCCGCTGCGGTGATGCCTTTTGCCTGTGGAGGCGGAGTTCACTCGTCGCCGCTAACCACCTCACACAAGTCCCTCTCCTCCAAAAGGAGGCGGGTACAGATCTTCCAAAACGAGAAGTTGGCGCATCCTTCCAGCCTCTCCAAGGGCTGAGGTGTTGTTACCATGCCTGCTGCTGCCATTTTGAGCTTTTGGTGATGCTTCCTTTGGGTGGCGGCGCTAATCCTACTTCCGCTACTATTTTTGCCAGAAATCTGTCTGACAGAAAATGGACTGTCAAGGCCAGCAAACTGGCAATTTGGAAAAACTAACCCCATCACTGGAAATTGCAGCCCAAAACGTTTCAGATCGACCCATAAACCAGCATCATCAATGGGGGATTCTCACACATATGCCCTTTTGAAAACAAGATATTCTTATACTCCTACTCAAGCTTACACCAGCCAGCTTGTAAAGGATGTTTCTCCTAAACGTACCAATGGAATGCAAATATTTTTACACCAACATAAAGCTTAGGAAAAAATATTCAATTCGTATGTGCTACGTTTTGAATTTGACAAAGAAACAAGAGAGTTATGATCATCACAAGGGGAGAGTCTTACTTCGAGAGAAGAGTGTAGCCCTGGCCGACCTCGTTTTGAGCATAACTCTCAATCCGACCATTGGATCTTCGCGATCTTGAGCTCGTCGGAAAGCCTTTCTTTTGAACTTGAAAATCAAAGGGTTAATTGTCAAATGTGGTGGAGGTTTCACCCCAACCCGTCAGTCTCAAAGTGACGGCCTGCGCTCGTTGAAAGTGGTAGAACTTGGCTCTGATACCAACTGTTGTAACTGGAGGAGAGAGGGAGCCTTGGAGCAGCCAGCATTTGGGACTGGAAGGGCATCACTTGTGCTGAGGAATGATTATTAAATCACTCCAAATGATGGAGTACATATAGAGCTAGAGCTTGGGCAAGTCAGCCCTCTCACAAGCCACATTTCTTAGCCATGGAGGCTATGGCTCACACACTAGAGTCCATAATCTCAAACAAGGGAGGAAATCAGCCTATCAATCAGGCTGACCACTACACACGACCTAGAGAGCTAGAAAATGCTCTCATAGCACACTCCTAGTGGTCACATAACCCACAATCCCATGAAGAATCGCCATATGTCCATGGCTAGCCCACAAGGATCTCACCTCACCTAAAATGTAAGGAGAGGTACCTTTTTCCTAATCAACATACTCTGACAAGGCAACCCAAGAATGTAGGACCTTTTTGGATATTTCTCCTATCAGGTCTTTACCCTAGACCTCTTGCCATTTTCTCTTCTTAGGCTAAGGCATGGAGCCATCGCCCATGGTCACCCGGATATCGGCGGTCGATGATCCTGAAAACTTCAAAAATTCATATCTCTCCATCTGACCATTGGATCGGCCTGAAACTTGGACCGTAGACATTTTGCCTTTTAAGATTTCCAATGGTGAAGTCGGAAAGACAATCGAAGTAGGCATTTGGTGATTTCCTGGAACTTCCTCTTGTGGACCTGAAATTGAGCCGGATGGCTCCTTTCCCAACAGCTGGTATCCGTGTTGTATGAACGATAGGCCTTGCTTGCCATGGCATAGGCGATCATCAGCATGTGTGTGCTCTTTGCATCCCATTTCTGTCGCTTTTCCTTGGGCTCCTGCATGTGGGCCAAGCTGCCAAATACACAGAGTTTACGGACGCTCGGCTTTTTGCCAAACCATGCCTCCTACGACGTCATTTGCTCTAACACCTTGGTTGGACTGTGGTTCTTGATGTACACCGTAGTCCTCACTACTTCGGCCCAGAAGTCATAGGTGAGCCAAGCCGCGTGTAGCATGGAGCGCGTCGACTCAACGATGGTGTTGTTATGTTGTGTGTATGCCCCTAGTCCAATTTGCGGAAGATTTAGACTGGGTATGCACTACGCTTGTAGCGCAAGTCCCCCAACGACATGGAAGAGAGGCTGAGAGAGACAAGGCATGCACTTCTCATCCTTGTGGAGTAAGTCCCCTTGGTCTACTCTTGGTAGTCTACCTGGTGCATGCTCATTAGGACAACTTTCTACAGCCTAGTTGGTGAAGGCGCCATCTCACAAGCGAGAGGTCCGAGGGCGAATCCCGCCACGACCAAATTTTCTTTATGACTAAAAAGGGCCAAGGAAGCTTCCTAGAAGCCTCTAAGGTCCAAGGTGGATCAAGCGCCACTTGGCGGTCACAGAGGGTGCCAAGTCATCAAAGCTGATGACACTGTCTAGGGTGGCCTTGGAGGGAGGCCCCTCCAAGGAGCCATTGGGAGCACTGACCAGAGACTATATAAGGCCTGTCATTTGCATGTGATTATGTATCATCTCTTACTCTTGAGACTTGGGAGAAAACTAATCCCTTGTCGGCCACCAAGAGAGAGGGTAAAGAACAAGTGCAAATGCACACTTTGGTGTGTAGCTTTGCTTGTTGAGTGAGGATTTGGAACACTCTGTGGCCACAGCTAGGACAAGCTAAGAGAACCTTTTAGTGTGGAAACACCACTCCGTGGGTGATCTCTACCTTGGTTGAAATACCAAGGACGGTCGGCGGTTTGCCTGTCGGCATCGTTTACTCTAGACCGTGGCCAAGTGTGGAGTGAGAGGTGCGGTTGGGGCGTTCTGCTACGCCATTGTGTTGACGCGAGTATGGCGTGGTGCACTGTGCCTTGATGCCAGTTGCTCCAAGGTAGTTTAGGAACTCCTTGCTTACATACTCTCTGCCACGGTCGTTGTGCAGCGCCTTGATCTTCTTCCCAGTCTGGTTCTCCACCATTGCCTTGAACTCCTTGAACTTGTCAAAGCACTGGTCCTTGGAGGAAAGGAAGTACACAACAATGTAACAGCTAAAATCATCAATGAAGGTGAGAAAATACCTAGAGCCTCCAAAGCTCTGGGTCTGCATTAGGCCACACAAGTATGTGTCGACCAGCCCCTACACCTCCTTTGCATGCTCCCCTGCTCCAGAGAATACCTCGCGATGCTTCTTCCCCTCCAAACAGCGAATGCACAACTATTGCTCAAAGTTAGAGATGTTGGGCAACTCACGGACAATCTGCTTTGTTTGAAGTTGGTGCAAGGCGCGCATGCCAATGTGGCTGTAGCACGCATGCCACATTTTGCCATCTATGGCCTGTACCTCTGCTACAAGATTCTTCTCACGCAGGATCTTGGTTGCCCCAAACAAGCATTGCATCTCGCTTTCCTTCACCGACCTGGTCAACTCGTCTCCCGTTTCCTTGTTGAGGATGTAGCAATAGTCGTTGTCAAAGACGACTCGTTATCCTGTGTTGGTGAGAGAGGACACTGAGAGAAGGTTGAACGCAGCATCAGGTACATACAGCACGCCATGGAATACTCCCACTTCAATGCCATGTGGGATCTCTTACCACATCTCCACAATCCCAATCCCCTCAACATACACCACCCGATCATCACCCAAAGCAATCGGTTCGGGGGGAATGGAGAGCAGTTGTGTAAACCACTCCCTGTGACGCGTCAGGCTCTTGATACCTCCTAAGTCCTTGTAGCATGTGAGATCTGCCTTATCAACCTACGACATATCAGACTTTGCCATGCAGAGGCTATTGCGTGCCTCCTTTGCCTTATTCATGTTGCCAAATTGGCACACTCTTGTTTGGTTCTGCTGCTGCTGCTGAAGCTGTTGTGACTGTTGCTGCTGCTCTGGAGATTGCTTCTTTTGTTGCTGCAGTAGGTGCTACTTTTGTTCCCTCTTGAGCTTGAAACACTCCTTTTTGGCATTCTCCTTTCTTCTTGCCTCTGTGCTGCCCAGATTGCTAGTGCTACTGGTTACGTGAGCTTGTGGCCACAAATGCTACTTTACTACTGCTACCGCCATTGCAATTTGCTTCATTTCGGCGCAGTTCCACCAGCACCAAGTATGTACAGATGAAGTCCAGGTCGAGAGTCCACTGGTACTCCAACGTCTCTCGCACCGTGTTGTAGCTTGTTGGGAGTCCCTCAGCGAGAGGATGAAGCGTGTCTCTTGCACAGGGTTGCCGCCCGCTTTCAGTTTCTTTACCAACTCCTTTGCCTTGTCCGAGTATGCCTCCATCCCTTTGCTACCTTGCACTTTGAACGCCATCATCTTCTCGTATAAAAGCATGAGGAATGCAGGAACCTTGCTCTCATACTTCTTGCAAAACGTGTCCCAATCCTCTTTTGTTGTAGCTTTGTCACTCATGTACTGAAGATACGGGTTGGAGAAGGTGTTGACAAGCAGGCTGTAAGCGTGCTTGTGCTTCTTTTTCCACTCCTCATATGCCACTGGTGCAGTTGTAGATGAACTTGCATCTCCTATACCTTTTTGCGTTGTCTTCTTTGCCACCACCTCCGTGCGATGATGCCCTTTGCCTATGGAGGCAGAGCACACTCGTCGCCGCTCACCACCTCCCACAAGCCGCTCTCCTCTAAAAGGAGGCGAATACAGATCTTCCAAAATGTGAAGTTGACGTGTCCTTCCAGCCTCTCCAAGGGCTGGGCTGCTCTTACCACGCCTGATGCTGCCATTTTGAGCTTTGGTGATGCTGAATGATGCCCTTGAGTGGCGGCCCTACACCTCTTTCTGCTGCTACTTCTGCCAAACATTTGTATGACAGAAAATGGACTGTGGAGGCTAGATCACTAGAAATTCGGAAAAAATGAGCCCACTTCTGGAAACATTAGCTTGAAACATTTCAGATCGACCCATAAAACAGGGTCATGAAAGGGCGATTTTCAGACATATTCCCTTTTGAAAACAGAGTATGTTGCTGCTCCTACTCCAGCTCACACCAGCCAGCTTGTAGACGGCGTTTCTCCCAAACATAGTGATGGACTGCAAATATTTTTGAACCAATGGAAAGCTTGGAAAAAATCTTAATCATTCTTTTGCTTCTTTTTAGAATTTGACAAAGAAATGAGAGAGTCATGGTCATCACAAGGCAACAGTCTTACTGAGAGAGAAGAGTGTAGCCCTTGTCAACCTTGTTTTGAGCATAACTCTCAATCAGACCATTGCATCTTCGCGATCTTGAGCTCGTTGAACAGCTTGTCTCCCAAACTTGACGATCTAATGGTCGACTATCAAGTTTGGTAGAGCTTTCACCCGAACACGTCATTCTCAAAGTGATGACCTGTGTTGGCTAGAAAAGGCAGAACTTGGCTTTGATACCAAGTGTTGGAACTGGAGGAGAGAGGGAACCTTGGAGTAGCGAACATGTGGGAATGAAAGGGTATCTTTTGTGCTAAAGAATGATTGTTAAATCACTCAAAATGATGGAGCACATATAGACATAGAGCTTGGGCAAGTCAGCCCTCTCACAAGTCAGACCACTTAGCCGTGGAGGCTAAGGCTAACCTGCTAGAGTCCATAATCTCACACAAGAGAGGAAATCAGCCTAGCAATCAGGGTGACCACTCACACACAACCTACAGAGCTAGAGAAATGCTCTCATGGCCCAATCTTAGTGGTCTCATAACCCACAATCCCATGGATGATTGCCATGTGTCCATGGCTAGCACATAACGATCTCACCTCACCCAAAAGGTAAGGAGAAGTACCTTTTTCCTAGTCAGCATACTCTAACAAGGCAATAGAAGAATCTAGGACCATTTTAGATATTTCTCCCATTAGGTCTTGACCCTGGACCTCTTTCCTTTTTCTTTTCTCAGGCTGAGGCATGGAGCCATGTGCCTGAAAGTTGGACTGTAGACAATTTGCCACGTGATCCTCCCAATGGTTTTGATCGATTCACGATTGGATTAGACATCTGGTAGTTTCCTGGAGCTTGCTCATGTGGACCTGAATTTGAGCCGGATGGCCCCTTTTCCAACAATTTCTTGGAACATGCTCCTGTGCACCTGAAACTGAGCCGAATGGCTCCTTTCGCAACACATCTTTGAGTCGGCGCACTCCATGCTGCACGCGGCTCAGCTGACCTACGACTTATGGGCCGAAGTAGTAAGCAGTGCGGTGTACATCAAGAACCGTAGTCTATCCTAGGCGTTGGAGGAGATGATGTTGTACGAGGCCTGGTTCGGTAGAAGCCGAGCGTGAGCCACCACTATATGTTTGGCAGCTTGGCACAGATGCACGTGCCCAAGGAAAAGCGGTAGAAATGGGACGCAAAGAGTGCGCAGATGCTCATCATCGGCTATGACGTGGCAAGCAAGGCATATCGTCTCGACAAGAGGGATACCAACCGCATCCTCATCTCCACGGATGTCATCTTCAACAAGAGCATCATCATCAGCACCAACATTGTTTTTGAGGAAGCAACAAAACAGACAACTCACAAGGTAGTGGGAGCAGATACCCTTCCTAACCCAGTCTCTCTTGACCCTTCTACTGCTGTGGCAGTAGGAGAACCACTCCACTCTCCCATGTCTGATGCAACAGATGCAGTGGCCTCATGGAGAGAAGCAGAGGAAGAACATGCTCCACCACCAGTAGCAGCAGTTGTGCCAGCAGTACCATGCCAGGCCTCTGCTAAAGCTTCAGTACCAAGTTGCAGGTTCCCTCTCAGGGTGCGCTACAAGCTTGGTGAACATGGCCATTTCAGGATGTTGCAAAAACCAAACCAGATGAATGTTGCAGTTGCAAAAGACTATGATGAGGCAACGTCGTGAAAGAAGGCCATGGTTGCACCAGATGTAGTAGATTGGGTACAAGCTATGCAGCAATGAATATAGTCGCAGCTCAACAACAGTACATGGGAGTTGATTGAGCGTCTACCTGGATATAAGGTAATCAATTGCAAGTGGGTGTTCAAGAAGAAGAGGGGCACGGATGGTAATCTTGAAAAGTACAAGGCAAGGCTCGTTGCCAAGAGGTACTCGCAGCAAGAAGGCATTGACTATACTGAAACCTTTGTTCCTGTTGCAAATTTGCCTTTATGCGCACGATCCTCTCCTATGCAGCAGCTGAGGACTTCAAGATCCACCACATGGATGTCAAGATGGTATTCTTGAACGGTGACTTGGAGGAGGAGATCTACATGGAGCAGCCAGAGGGATTTGTCATGGCTGGCCAAGACCACCTAGTTTGTAAGTTGTAGAAGTCGCTTTACGCCCTCAAGAAAGCATGGTGTGCTTGGAACCAAAAGTTGAATGTGACGCTGTAGTACATGGCGTTCGAACGCAGCAAGTGTGACTACAGCGTCTATCGCTGGCAGCATGGGCATAAGATCCTCATGATCATTATCTATGTGGATAACATGCTCATCCTTTTCAACATTATGTCTGCACTAGAGGAATTCAAGGAGGCCATGCATACTTCTTTGACATCCAAATCAGGCATGAACGCAAATCACGAACTCTTTGGCTGCAGCAGAGTCATTTTGTCAAGGATGTCTTGTAGCTGATTGGCATGGAAGAGGCCAAACCCATAGGCATGCCGCTGGAGACGTGGTATTACCTCATGAGCTTCAATGGAGAAGCGGATGTAGGTGAGTGGCAGAAGTATAAGAGCGGTGTCGACGGTCTCATGTACCTGATGGTGGCAATCAGGTCAGACCTTGCACGGGGTGCGAGCGTAGTGAGCAAGCATATTGTGAACCCCGGACCTGAGCACCTGAAGGTAGTGAAGCGGGTCTCTTGCTACCTTGTTGGAACCATCAACATCGGCATCACCTACAATGGCAACGACAACATCATCATCAGCTACACAAATGCATATTAAGCTTCAAATCCTAAGGACCGCAAGTCCATCTATGGACATGTGTTCCTCATGAATGGCGGGGCCATCAGTTGGTACAGCAAGCGTCTGGTGGTTTTGGCCATCTCTCGACATATGTTCCTCATGAATCCCGAGATAGTACCACAGAGGACCCATGTCCTTTATCTTTAACTTGATGGCAAAATTTTCCTTGAGGTCTGTAAGGGCCTCCTCTGAGGAGGAATACATGATACTATCGTCCACGTGCAACACCACGAGGAGCAAGCCATGTTTGTCCTCCCGCACATAGACACTTTTGGTATTGCAGGAGAGAGGGAGCCTTTGAGCAACAAACATGTGGGACTGGAAGGGCATCACTTTTGCTAAAAATGGTTATTTAATCACTCAAAAATGATGGAGTATACATATGGCTAGAGCTTGGGCAAATCAGCCCTCTCACAAGCGTAACTACTTAGCCATGGAGG
Organism: Penium margaritaceum; assembly: GCA_023375785.1. Taxonomy (NCBI): domain Eukaryota; kingdom Viridiplantae; phylum Streptophyta; class Zygnematophyceae; order Desmidiales; family Peniaceae; genus Penium; species Penium margaritaceum. The sequence continues at coordinate 90,642 of SZWC01002159.1, forward strand.
CTAAGGCTCACACACTAGAGTCCATAATCTCACACAAGAGAGGAAATCAGCCTAGCAATCACGCTGACCACTCACGCAGAAACTAGAGAGCTCACAACTAAAAATGCTCTCACGGCACTCCCCTAGTGGTCACATAACCCACAATCGCATGGAGAATCACCATGTTCCCATGGCTAGCACACAAGGATCCCACCTCACATAAAAATTAAGCAAAGGTACCTTTTTCCTAGTCAGTACACTCTGACAAGGCAACCCAAGAATCTAGGACCTTTTTTGATATTTCTCCCATCAGGTCTTGACCCTAGACATCTTGCCTTTTTCTTTTCTCAGGCTAAGGCATGGAGCCATCGCCCATGGTCACCCCAATACCGGCGGTCGATGACCCCAGAAACTTTGGAAATTCATCTCCTAATCGGACCGTTGGATCGACCTAAAAAATGCGCCGTAGATGTTTTGCCACCCGAACTTTCCAATGGTCAAGCCGGATTGACGATCGGAGTAGGCATCTGTTAGTTTCCTAGAATTTGCTCTTGTGGACCTGAAACTGAGCCGGATGGCTCCTTTCGCAACAATCTCCCACGTTGCCGCAGTCAAAGTGGGCTGAGTCCACATGCCTTCATGCAGAACTCCTCCTTCTTATAGGTCACTGGCTTGGTGCAGAATTCAGTGACCTGCTTGCTTGTTGGAGCAAACACCAGCATAATAGCACTCTCTTGCACCATGTGCCCGATGAAATGATATGTAATGTGAATGTTCTTGGTGCGTGGATGGTGCTCAAGATTCTTGGCGAGTGCGATTTCGCTATGGTTGTCGACCCGCATAGGAACTAGAACTGCTCCACTCCCACTCCTCTCTGCCATGAGACATTGAAACCAAACTGCTTCCTTGGCTCCAAAGCTCAAAGAGACGTACTCTGCTTTTGTGCTTGAGGTAGCCACGAACACCTACTGCTTGTTGCACAAGCAGATGACCCCACCATTCATGAGGAACACATGTGAAGAGATGGACTTACGGTGCTCACGGTTTGAAGCCCAATATGCGTCTGTGTAGCTGATGATGTTCTTGTCATTGCCATTAAAGATGATGTCCATGTTGATGGTTGTAGCAAGGTAGTGGAAGATCGAATTCAGTGCCTTTTGGTGCTCATGTCTGGGGTTCGCCATGTGTTGGATCACAGCGCTCAAAGCCTGTGCAAGGTACGGCCTGGTTGCCACCATTAGGTTCATGAGACTACTGACGGCTCAGCAGTATCCGCTTTTCCATAGAAGCTCACAAGGTAGTGCCGCGTCTCAAGTGGCGTGCCAATGGGTTTTGCCTCCGCCATGCCAAACCGGTGCAAGACATCCTTGATGTAACGGCTCTGTTGTAACGAGAGAGAAATGATTTGCAGTCATGCGTGATATGGATACCGATGAAGTATGACGCCTTCCCAAAATCAGACATCTTAAAGCGGTTCTTCCATGCAGGAGCATGGCCTCCTTGAACTCCTACAGTGTAGACATATTTTTCGAGAGGAGGAGCATGTAATCTACATGGACAATGATCATAAGGATCTCATGTCCATAGTGCAAGCGATAAACACAATAGTAACATTCATTTCGCTTGAACCCCATGCACTACAGCGCCGCATCGAGTTTGTGGTTCCAAGCACGCGACGCTTGCTCGTAGTTGTATAGTGACTTCTGCAGCGTGCAAACGAGGTGCTCCCGGCCATCCATGACGAATACCTCCGGCTTCTCCATGTAGATTTCCCCCTCGAAGTCACCATTGAAGAATGCCGTCTCGATATCCATGTGGTGAATCTTGAAGTACTAAGATCTTGCATAAGAGAGGAGCGTGCGCAGAGAGGCAAAACATTGTAGAAGGAGCAAAGGTTTCACTGTAGTCCATGCCTCCCTGCTATGAGTAGCCCTTGGCGACGAGCCTCGCCTTGTACTTTTCTTGGTTCCCATTTGTGCCCCTCTTCTTTTCGAACACCCACTTGCACTTGATTACCTTACGTCTAGGTGGACGCTCAGTCAGCTCCCACGTACCGTTCTTAAGCTGTAAAAGTATCCCCTGCTGCAAAACTTCCGCCCAATCTGCTGCATGTGGTGTAGCCAAGGCCTCCTTGTACGATATCGGCTCATCAGAGTCTACTACAACTGTGACGTTCAACGGTGTGGTTTTTGGAGCATCCAGAAATCCCTGCGTTCACCAGGCTTGCAGTACACCTGAGAGGGTACCTTCAACCTTGTGCTTAAGTGTTGGAAGGGGACTGGCGCGGTGCTGCTGGCACAACTACAACGTCTTGTGGTGATGCATCTTTGTATTCTGCTTCTACTGATGAGGACACTGTATCTGCTACATCATACATGGAAGAGCGGAGTGGTTCTCCCACTGTCCCAGTAGAGGAAGGGTCAGGAAAGACTGGGTCAGTATGGGTATCTACTCTAACTACCTCATGAGCTGCTAGTTCTGTTGCTTCCTCACAGAAAATGTCGGTGCCGATGACGTTGCTCTTCTTGAAGACGACATCCGTGGAGATGATGACGTGGCCGGTATCCCTCTCGTAGAGGCGATAGACTTTGCTTGCCATGACATAGCCGATCATCAGCATCTGCACGCTTTTTGCGTCCCATTTCTGTCGCTTCTCCTTTGACACATGCATGTGCACTAAGCTGCCAAATGCACGAAGATGACACACGCTCCGCTTCTTGCTGAACTACGCCTCGTACGGCATCATCTGCTCCAGGGCCTTGGTTAGACGACGGTTCTTGATGTAGACCACGGTGCTCACTGCTTCGGCCCAGAAGTCATAGGTGAGCCAAAACGCGTGCAGCACAGACCACGCCGACTCAAGAATGGTGCAGATTGGAGATGGTGTTGACAAGCAACCCGTAGGCCTGCCTATCCTTCTTCTTCGACTCCTCATACGCCGCTGCTGTAGTTGTAGATGAACTTGCATCTGCTGCACCTTTCAGCGGCGTCTTCCCGGCCACCACCTCTGCTGAGGTTATACCTTTTGCCTATGGAGTCGAAGCGCGCTCGTCGCCACTCACCAGCTCTTAGAAGCCCCTATCCTCCAGAAGGAGGCGGGTACGAATGTTCCAAAACGTGAATTTGGCATGTCCTTCCAGCCTTTCCAAGGGCTGGGCTCCTGTGACCACGCCTGCTACTGCCATTTTCACCTTTGGTAATGCTCAATGTTGCCCTTAAGTGGCGGCGTTACCCCTGCTTCTGTAGCTGTTTGTGCAAGAAACCTATCTGAAAAAACTGGATAGTATAGGTCAGCAGACTGTTAATTTGGCAAAACTAAGCCCACCACTAGAAGATTCACCTCAAAACCTTTCAGATCCACCCATAAAACAGGGTCATCAACAGGGGAGTTTTAGAGATATGCCCTTCTGAAAACTGGGTATGCTGCTCCTACTCTAGCTCACACCAGCCAGCTTGTAAACAGTGTTACTCCCAAACATACTGATGGAATGCAAGTATTCTTGAACGAATAAAAAACTTAGGAAAAATGATTCAATCTGCATGTGCTACTTTTCATATTTGACAAAGAAATGAGAAAGTTATGGTCATCACAAGGCGACAGCCTTACTCAGAGAGAAAAGAGTGTAGCCCTCGCCGGCCTTGTTTTGAGCATAACTCTCAATCCGATCGTTGGATCTTCCAGATTTTGTGTTAGTTGGAAAGCTTGTCTTCTGAATTTGAAGATGTTGTTGTCGATCGTCAAATTTGGTGAAGGTTTAATCCTTACCCATCACTGTCAAAGTGAGGGCCTCTGCTGGCTGAAGTTGGTAGAACTTGGCTCTTATACCAAGTGTTCGAACTAAAGGAGAGAGGGAGCCTTGGAGCAGTAAACATGTGGGACTCAAAGGGCATCACTTGTGCTGAAAAATGAATGTCTAATCACTCAAAACAAAGGTGTACATATAGAGCTAGAACTTGGGCAAGTCAGCTCCCTCACAAGCCTTACTACTTAGCCATGGAGGCTAATGCTCACATACTAGAGTCCATAATCTCACACAAGAAAGGAAATCAGTCTAGCAATCGGGATTACCACTCACACACAACCTAGACAGCTAGAAAATGCTCTTGTGGCACACTCCTAGTGGTCACATAACCATTAATCCCATGGAGAATCGCCATGTGTCCATCACTAGCACACAAGGATCTCACCTCACCTAAAAAGTAAGGAGAGATACCCTTTTCCTAGTCACTACACTCTGGCAAGGCAACCCAAAAATCTAGGATCTTTTTGGATATTTCTCCCATCAATTCTTTACCGTGGACCTCTTGCCTTTTTCTTTTCTCAAGGTAAGGCATGGAGCCATCGCCCATGGTCACCCAGATACCGGCGGTCTATGACCGCTAAAACGTCAAAACTCATATCTCCAAATCCGACCGTTGGATCGGCCTAAACCTTAGATCACATACATTTTGCCACCTTATCTTTTTAATGGCTACGTGGGATTGACGATGAGAGTTAGAATCTGGTAGTTTCTTGGAACTTGCTATTGTGGACCTGAAACTGAGCCGGATGGCTCCTTTCCCAACAATGGGTCGATCTGAAAAGTTTTTAGCTGAATTCCCAGTCTGCTTGCCTCTATACTCATTTTTCTGTCAAACAGATTTCGAAAAGAAGTAGCAGCGGAAGCAGGGGTAGGGCCGCCGCTTAAGGGCAGCATTGAGCATCTCCAAAGCTCAAAATGGCAGCAACAGGAGTGGTAACAGCAGCCCAACGTTTAGCAAGGCTGGAAGGACACGCTTACTTCAAGTTTTGGAAGATCCGTAACTGTCTGCTTTTGGAGGAGAGGGGCTAGTGGGAGGTGGTGAGCAGCGACGAGCACGCTCCGCCTCCAAAAGGCAAAAGGCATCACCACAGCGGATATGGTGGCAAGGAAGACACCGCAGAAAGGTGCAGCAGATGCAAGCTCATCTACAACTACAGCAACGGCATATGAGGAGTCGAAGAAGAAGGACAGAAAGGCCTATAGGGTGCTTGTCAACACCATCTCCAACCCGCATCTTCAGTACATGAGTGACAAGGCTATTCGAAAAAAGGGGTAGGTTGCGTTGTGGAAGGAGTATGAGAGCAAGGATCCTACATTCCTCATCCTTTTGGAGGAGAAGATGATGGTTTTGAAAATGCAGGGTGGGTAAGGGATGGAGGCATACTTGAACAAGGCAAAGGAGCTAGGAAAGCAGTTGAAAGCGACCGGCAACCCTCTAGAAGAGACGCCCTTCATCCCCCTTTTTCTATCGGACTCCCAACGAGCTACAACATGGTACAAGAGATGTTGGAGTTCCAGCCAAATCTCGCCCTCGACTTCATCTGCATGCACTTGGTAAAGGTGGAACTGCTTCGCAATGTAGCAAAGGGCAATGGTAGTAACAGCAATGAAGCAGCTTCTATGATCATGGGCTCACGCAACCAGCAGTAGCACCAGTCTTGGCAGCAAAGAGGTAAGAAGAAAGGCAAGTACCACTATTGCCAAAAGAGGGGCACTACAAGAAAAAGTACTTCAAGTTCAAGAGGGACGAGAAGGAGCAATAGCAGTAGCAAAAGCAGCAATCTCCACAATAGCAGCAGCAGCAATCACTGCAAGGTCATTTGTAGCAGCAGCAGAACCAGACCATTGTGCGCCATTTTGGCAACATGAATGTGGCCAAGGAGGTGCGCGACCGCCTCTTCAAGGTGAAGTCTGACATGTTGTAGAAGGAGAAAGCGGATCTGGCTTGGTACAAAGACTCCGGGTGTACCAAGAGTCTGACACGCCACAAGGAGTGGTTTACGCAGCTGCTCTCCATCCCCTCCCGACCTATTTCTTTGGGTGATGATCGGGTGGTGTATGCTGAGGGGATTGGGATTGTGGAGATGTGGTTGGAGACCCCGCGTGGCATTGAAGTGGGAGTGTTCCATGGCGTGTTGTATATACCTGATGCTGCGTTCAACCTTCTCTCAGTGTCCTCTTTCACCAATACTCGACTGTGAGTTTTCTTTGACGACGACTATGGCTACATCCTTGACAAGGAAATAGGAGAGGAATTGGCCAGGTCGGTGGAGGAAGGCGACATGTACCGCCTATTGGGGGCGACCAACATCCCGCATGAGCAGAGTCTCGTATTTGTTGTGCAAGCGATGGATGGAGAAATCTGGCATGCGCGCTACGGCCACATTGGCATGCGCGCCTGAGAGCAACTTCAAACCAAACACATTATGCGGGACTTGTCCACAATCTTTAACTTTGAGCAGTAGTTGTGCATCGACAATTCTGAGGGGAAGTAGCATCGCAAGCCATTTTCTGGAGCAGGAGAGCGCGCAAAGGAAGTGTTGGAGCTGGTCGACACACACTTGTGTGGCCCGATGCAGACCCAGAGCTTTGGAGGCTCTAGGTACTTTCTCACCTTCATTGATGATTTCAGCCATTACACTGTTGTGTACTGCCTTTCCTCCAAGGACCAGTATTTTGACAAGTTCAAGGAGTTCAATGCAATGGTGGAGAACCAGATAGGCAAGAAGATCAAGGCGTTGCGCAACGACGGTGGCGTAGAGTATGTGAGCAAGGAGTTCTACGACTACCTTGCAATAGCAGGCATCAAGACACAGCGCACCGCGCCATACTCGTTGTAGGAGAACGGCGTAGCAGAATACACCAGCCGCACCATTGTTGAGTCGGGTCGCTCCTTGCTACACACGCCTTGGCTCACCTATGACTTGTGGACCAAAGCAATGAGCACTGCGGTGTACATCAAGAACCGTAGTGGAACCAAGGCGTTGGAGCAGATGACGCCGTACAAGGCACGGTTTGGCAGAAAGCCGGGCGTGGACCACCTCCGCGCATTTTGTAGCCTAGCACACATGCATGTGCCCAAGGAGAAGCGGCAAAAATGCAACGTGAAGAGCGCGCAGATGCTGATGATCGGCTATGACGTGGCAAGCAAAGCCTATCGCCTCTACGAGAGGGATACCGGCCACGTCATCATCTCCAGGGATGTTGTCTTCAACAAGAGCAACATCATCGGCACCAACATTATTTCTGAGGAAGCAACAGAACTTATAGCTGACAAGGTAGAGGACGCAGATACCCTTCCTGACCCAGTCTCTCCTCACCCTTCCTTTACTATGACAATAGGGGAACCACTCCATGTTACCATGTTTGATGCAGCAGATATAACGGCTTCATTGGCAGTAGCAGCGGACGAAGATGGACCATCACCAGCACCAGCAGTTGTGCCAGCAATACTATGCCAGTCCCCTGCCAACGCTTGAGCACCAGGTCGTAGGTACCCTCTCAGGGTGTGCTACAAGCCTGGTGAGCGCGGGCATTTCAGGATGCTCCAAAAACCAGACTAGATGAACGTCGTAGTTGTAGCAGACTCTCATGAACCGACGTCGTACAAGGAGGCCATGGCTACAGTAGATGTAGCAGATTGAATGCAAGCTGTGCAGTACGAGATAGAGTCGCAGCTCGACAATGGTACGTGAGAGTTACCTGAGCGTCCACCTGGACGCAAGGTAATCAAGTGCAAGTGGGTGTTCAAGAAGAAGAGAGGCGGACATGGCAACCTCGAAAAGTACAAGGCGAGGGCTGGTTGCCAAGGGCTACTTGCAATAAGAAGGCATAGACTATATTGAAACCTTTGCTCCTATTGCAATGTTTGCCTCGATGTGTACGGTTCTCTCTCATGCAACAGTTGAGGACTTTGAGATTCACCACATGGATGTCAAGAGGGCATTCTTGAATGGTGACTTGGAGGAGGAAATCTACCTGGAGCAGCCAGAGCGATTCGTCATGGATGGCCAGGAGCACCTGGTTTGCATGTTGTACAAGACCCTGTACAGCCTCAAGCAAGCGTCGTGTGCTTGGAACCAAAAATTGTATGCCGCGCTACAGTGTATGGGGTTTGAGCGCAACGAGTGTGACTATAGTGTCTATCACTAGCAGCATGGTCATGAGATGCTCATCATCATTATCTATGTGGATGACATACTCCTCCTGTCAAACAACATGTCCGCTCTGCAAGAGTTCAAGGCCATTCAAAAGCGCTTCCAGATGTCGAGTCTCAGGCAGGCGTCATATTTCCTCGGCATCCACATCACGCGTGACCGCAAATCACGCTCTCTTTCACTACAGCAGAGCCGCTACATCAAGGATGTCTTAGAGCGGTTCGGCATGGCCGAGGCAAAATCCAACGGCACGTCGCTAGAGATGCGGGATTACCTTGTTCGCTTCAATGGAGAAGCGGATGCAGCTGCGTAGTAGAAGTACCAGAGCGTTGTCAAAAGCCTCATGTACCTGATGGTGGCAACCAAGCCGGACGTTGCAAAGGCTGTGAGCACTGTGAGCAACCACATGGCAAACCCCGGACCTGAGCGCCAGAAGGCAATGAAGCGGATCTTCCGCTGCCTTGCTATAACCATCGACGTTCGCATCACCTACAATGGGAATGACAACATCATCATCAGCAACACACATGCAGATTGGGCTTCAAATCCTGCAGATTGCAAGTCCATCTTTGGACATGTGTTTCTCATGAATGGCGAGGCCATCAGTTGGTGCATCAAGCGACAGGTGGTTGTGGCTACCTCAAGCACGGAAGCTTCGTACGTCTACGTTAGCTTTGGAGCCAAGGAAGCAGTTTGGCTTCAACGTCTCATGGCGGAGATGAGAGGGAGTGTAACAGTTCCACTTCACATGCGCATCGACAACCAGAGCGTAATCGCACTCACCAAGAATCCTAAGCACTATGCACGGACGAGGCACATTGACATTGCATATCATTTCATTAGGCACATGGTACAGGAGGGTGATATCAAGCTAGAGTTTACTCCAACAAGCAAGCAGGTCGCTGATTTCTATACCAAGCCAGTGACTGGTGAGAAGTAGCAGTTCTGCATGAAGGCATGTGGACTCAGCCAACTGTGATTGCGGCAAAGTGAAATACTGTTGTAAAAGGGGTCATCCGGCTCAATTTCAGGTCCACAAAAGCAAGTTCCAGGAAAGTACCACATGCCTTCTCCGATCGTCAATTCGTATGCACCACTGAAAAGATCAGGTGGCAAATTGTCTACGGCTGAAGTTTCAGGCCCATCCAACGGTTGAATTAGGAGATGAATTTTCGAAGTTTCTTTGGTCATGGACCGCCGATGTCTAGGTGACCATGGGCGATGGCTCCATGCCTTTGCCTGAGAAAAGAAAAAAACAAGAGGTCCAGGGTCAAGACCTGATGGGAGAAATATCCATCAAGGTCCTATTTTCTTGGATTGCCTTGTAAGAGAGTACTGAGTAGGAAAAAGGTACCTCTCCTTACGTTTTAGGTGAGGTGAGATCCTTGTGTACTAGCCATGGACACATGGCGATTCTTTATGGGATTGTGGGTTATATAACCACTAGGAGTGTGCCATGAGAGATTTTTCTAGCTCTCTAGGTTGTGTGTGAATGGTCAGCCTGATTGCTAGGCTGATTTCCTCTCTTGTGTGAGATTGTGGACTCTAGTGTGTGAGCCTTAGCCTTCACTTAGCCTTCATGGCTAAGTGGTGTGCCTTGTGAGAGGGCTGAGTTGCCCAAGCTCTAGCTCTATATGTACTCTATCATTTTTAGTGATTCAACAACCATTCTTCAGTACAAGTGATGCCCTTTTAGTCCCACATGTTTGCTGCTCCAAGGCTCTCTCTCTCCACTAGTTCTAACAAGCATGGAAGGGGTTATGCTCCCGTGCCAATTCATCTAGACTGGCAAAACAATAGCATGCCACCCGCAGGGCAACACCGACTACAAGGCCATCCGCAACTGCGGATGGCATTTCACCCATACGGTAAACCTTTGCGCCTCTGTTGAAATGTCCAAGCAGTGGTTTGTAATGGTTTTCGGGCGGTACTTTATCCAAACATGTAAGAAGTACGGCGAGCACCACAGGAAGGCAAGGATGCTGCTTGTCTTGGATGCATGGCGCATGCAAGGAAGGAAGGATTTCAAGGCATGGGTGTGCGAGCATTTTCCTTGGGTCATCCTGTAGTACATCCTTGCCGGATGCACGAGCAAGCTGAAGCCCACATCCATTGGGCTGCAAAAACCTTTCAAGTCCGAGATTTCTAAGGGGTACTCCTTGTGGGTTGGAAGAAAACTGTTCGCGAGTCCACCTGTTGACTTTAGAATGAGAGAGGTGAAAGATGCATCTCTTGGGTGGATGCTGCGAGCATGGGCGTACATTGTGAGCAACGTGGACATGGTATGTATAGCATGGCGTGAAGCAGGATGGGATGAATCCTACAGCATCGATTTCCATCGTGTAATTGCTAACGACTACCTCACCTTCATGACTGAGTCTGACATGCACATTTTTTAGCCGGAAGATGTGTTCGGGTAACTATGAAAAACCGGGTTGTAGTTCTGATGTGGCACAATAGGTCTTTTGTGCTCAAGGCTATGTTTTGTGCGGGTGGTTCTGAGTCTAAGCGTGAGCTTTCTGGTTGTCCCACGCTATGTTTCTTGTACTTAAAGACAAATGTGAGAAAGTCACTTTTGCAAAGGGAATAACACAAATTTGCATTGTTTTTTAACATGGACATGATCTAAACATTTGTAGGGCTAGTCATGAGCTCTCTAACACACCAAACCGTGCATGATTGAGATTACTATAGCTCTCGCTACGTCAGCCAAAGTGCAGCACCGCAAATCAGCCGCTCAGTCGGCGGCGAGTACCACGTCTTCCGTCGAGCCGCCCTCAAACTTCAAGGACCCATCAAAATGCCATTCCGGAGGCATAGATGTCCCTATGCGTACTGGCAGCGCCCCTTGCGCCTTTGGGGTCCGTTTCAATTAGTTAATCATCAAGTTTGATGATAGGGATTGATGTGGGTCAGAACCTGTTCGCAGACCTTCTCTTGGATTTTCAAATGTCCCTGAGTAACAAACTGTACTACTGAGTTTCGGACTCCGAGCCACGATTTTGGCTTAGTCCCTCAATAACAAATCGCACTCCTGAAATCCGGCGGATCATCCAGGAGACGTTTTGGCAGATCTTCTGAAGCAAAATCCCTACATGGCATTTTGCTACTCGTTTTGGTTAATTATTCACCGAAAGTCGAACCGCGGCCGGCTCTCAGAGCCACCGCGCACACCCCAATTTTGGAAGCCCATATCTCACTTGTTACTAGTTCGATTCTGGTGAAACAACTTCCAACGCATTCAGCGACTCGTTATCTTTTAGGAGCAATCCTTCATTTCAGGATTTGAGTAATCCTTAAGTCACCAGGTCCATCGACGAGGAATTATCTCTCTGGGAGCTCGTTGGCGCCTCCTGGCGACGGCCTTGGACATGCAGAGGGGAAATCTTCAACACTCTCCCCTTTGCACCTGCCATACCTGCTGCTCTTGCTTGCTCTTACTCATCTTTTGCTACGCCCTCCAGCCCATCACAGCTGTTCATCCCAAGTCCGGCCACGCTCAATGCGTGCCGGTCGACGGGTCGTGCTTTGGTCAGCTGCAGCACCACGGCCCCTTTGCAACCATGTCCCATGAGTAGTGATAATGCACGTCAATGTGCTTCATCCTCCTATGCTGCGTCGGATTGTTGGTCAACAAGATTGAGCCGGTGTTGTCCTCATGCACCACGCTAGGCTCCTACTGTGGCACGTCCAGCTCCTCCAGCAACCTACAGAGCCACACCGCCTCCTTGACCGCCTCGGCCAGTGCGTTGTACTCTACTTCCACTGTGGAGGTGATGACGCAGTCTTGCTTTCTACTGCACCATGAGACCGGTGCACCAGCAAGAAAGAACACGTAGCCGGATGTGAACTTCCGCTTTTCCACATCACCAACGCAGTCTGCGTCCGTGTAGCACACCAGACGTAAAGGGTCCGCCCGCCCCTTGCCGTCAAACTTGACGTGCACGTGCCGCGTCGCCTGTAGGTAGCGGAGGATGCACTTTACCGCCTGCCAGTGTAGTGGCCTTGGATCGGCTACGCACCTACTCACTTGGCCTTCTGCGTAGGCCAGGTCCGGTTGAGTCGCCACCATGGCGTACATGCAACTGTCCACCGCCGATTGGTAGGGCATACCTGCCATATCCTCTACTTTTGTTTGCGGCGCCATTGGTGTATTTATTTCACAGGTCATGGAGACTGGACTGCCAAATGGATTGCAATCCTCCATACTGTACCGCTTCAGCACCTTGGCCACGTATTTGGCCTGTCCCAGCTCAAGCGTGCGTGCCCTCCGATTCCAAGTAATGCTCACTCCAAGGTAGTTCTCCAGCTCCCCCATGTCCGAAATTTGGAATTTGCTGCTCAGCTGTTTTTTTATGCCGCGGTAGGCTCAGCAGATCCGTCGAGCACAAATCCTGGTCGTCCACATAGAGTGCGACAATCTGATGGAGCTCTTTGTCGCGCCGCACGTATACGCTATGACCCGCCTCACAGGGCTTGAAACCGACTTGTGCCATGAAGTTGTCCATTGTTGGTACCAACATCTAGGCAATTGTTTTCACCTATACAAGGACTTTTGTAGCTTACACACCTTGCCCTCCGGCCCCTCCACCCCCTCTGGCACATGTATGTAGATCTCTTTGTCTATGATGCAATTGAGGAAGTTCGTCTTTACGTCCATTTGGTGGAGCTCCATGTTGTTCTCGGCCGCCACCGTAAGGATCGCGCGAATGCTTGTAAACTTGGCAATAGGAGCAAATGTCTCATCATAGTGTTCGCCCTTACTCTGTCCATATCCCTTCGCCACCAAATGCACCTTGTATTAATCAACCACACCTTCCTTCATGAACTTGGTCTTAAAGACCCACTTTAAGCCGATGAGCTTGGCATCTTCTGGCCTCTGAACCAACTCCCACGTATCGGTTTTCGTGATGGAAGCGAGCTCCAATTTGATGGTTGCGTTCCATTGATCCCCTTCGAGCCGTGCAAGCGCCTCTTCCACAGTAGTTGGCTCTGTTGATGCAGCCAGCATGCATCACGTCATTCTGATCTATCGACCGGTGCTTGCGTCGAAGCGCTTCCCCGCTTTTTGCTGCCTTTCACTACGACAAGGTAGTTTTGGTGACTCATCATCGTTCTTCTTCAATCCCTCTGACTCACCATGCTCCAGTGAATCATTGACAGGACGGCTCCCCAAGGATCTCTCTTGATCTTGTGAGACATCGCCCAAACGACCGGCATGTCCGATGGATTTTGCACCGATGCCCAATGCACACTCTGCCGGGGGGGAGCGTCTTGGCACCCTAGGTGCCTCATCTGTCGGAACCTTATGGTGGATCTCCTCATCAGCTTTATCGCCATCGGAGTCCTCCGCGTCGACTGCCATCGCTGGTGCACCTTTGCGCCCTGATGGCGTATCCTCAACTTTGGCGTCCGCCGGCTCCTTCTTGTAGTCAAGGAGCTAGAACCACTCTCCCGTCTTTGGAGAGTCCACCAAGCTCGTGTCGTTGCTGCTGATGTCGCTTTACTGCTCATCAAACTCGATGTCTCGGCTATGGATTGCCTCCTCCTTGCGCATGCCGTAGAGCTTGTACACCTTATGCGCGCTCTCATAGCCAAGGAAGAGATCCAAATTTGCTCGTGGCTCTAGCTTGTTGTCGTGCCTCTGCACAACCTGCACCATCGCATGCGCCTTGCACCCGAACACTTTCATGTGTGCTATACTTGGCTTGCGCCCACTCCAAACCTCTCGTGGCATCTTCCAGCCGCTCTTCCCCTTCAGCACCGCTATAGGAGTGAGGTTGATGGTGTAGCTCGTCGTACGCACAGCTTCGGCCCAGAAGCTTTGCGGCGATTTCGCATCTACCAACATGTTCCTTACCATGTTCAGTAGCGTCTGGTTTGCCCGCTCCGCCACGCCATTTGACAGAGGCGAATACGGCATAGTTTGTTCCCATTTCATGCCTTGCTCCTTCATCCACCCACTACAGCCCACGTACTCTGCCGTTGTTGTTGTGTAGCCCTCTGACCTTCCAGACAGTCTGCCTCTCCACTGCGGCGACATACTCCTTCAGGCGGTCCATGACCTCACCCTTCCGCTTCATGAAGTACACGAAGAGTTTTCTGCTATAGTCATCAACAATGGTGACAAAGTAACGCGCACCGCTCTTTGACGCCGTCTTGAATGGTCCGCATACGTTGTTGTGCACAACCTCCAGTAGGTCCAAGATGCGATTCACATTCTCGTTGAACTGTTTGTACCGCGCCTTGCCAAAAATGCAAGGCTCTTAATTCTTGTGCTTTGTTGCATCTCTTGCTTCTTCCGCACCGTCGATGACAAGGCCACATACCAGCTTGAGCTTTGCCATTTCCTTCATGACTACGAGTGAGGAATGCCCCAGTCATTAGTGCAACAGCTCCAGATCAGCTCCCCCTCCATTGGCCAGGTTGATGGTGCGCTCCTGCAAGTCTGCTGAATCTGTCGCCGCGGGGATCACCTTGGTCTCCACGATGTAGAGGCCTCCTTCACGCTTAGCCTCCAACACGGGCTTGCCGCCACCGTCCTTCCGCACGAATACCCCTCTTCTCCCGAAGAGCACCTCGTACCCCTTATCAGTTAGGCAGTAGACACATAGAATGTCAGCCAAGCCAGGTATGTCCTACACGTCCTTGATGACACGCTACACCCACTTTCCGCCAACCACCACCTCCATGTCCAGGACTCCTTAGCTAGCCGGCTCGACTTTGTCCTTTGTGATCACCATGGATTTGCTGGGCTTGGTGTAGTTGATGAACCTCACCTTCTCGACCTACGTATGCTCCTCTCGTCCAGAGTCAAGGTATCTCTGGTTAGCCTTCTTGAGGTAGTGGTTTTGAGTGCCGCTAAGGAGCGCCTTCTTGCCTTTGGCGATTTTGCCACCGGCCTTTGCCTCCTCGGTGCACTCACGGGCCCAGTGGCCCTCCGTGCCACAATTTCGGCACGCACCCTTTTTGGTGGCCTTCTTGCCGCCGCCATGTCCGCCACCTCCCTTGGCCCCGCTTCTACCACCACATGTTTTGGTGACAAGGGCCGATGAGGACGACGAGGACTCTCCATAGCTCCGTCGCTGCACCTCGTTGCGGATGTACTCTGCAACCACACCATAGGTGAGCTTTTCCTTTGCCCATCCTCCCAAGACTGTAATGAGAGGGGTCCAACCGTCAAGAAGGGCCATGAGGAGAGCGATCACCTACAATTGTGTGTCAATCTTCCACCCCAGGTCATTGGACTATGAGGTGAGCGACTCAATCTACTTCATGGCGGTGAAACCATCATCTCCCTCCTTAATTCTCATTATCAGTTATCGCTTGAATACCAAGATTTCATTTGCCAACGACTTGGATTGATGGATGGCACAAAGTTTTTGCCAAGCTTTGGCTACTAGCTTCCACTCCCCGAAGTAACCTCACTTTGACTCTGCTGTCTCGGACACCAGCAGCATGAGCCCCTCCATGTTCTTCTTTGCAAAGGCCTCCTTCTATACTTCTGGTACCGTCACTTTGTCGAGGGCTTCTGTTCCCTTCATGACCTCTAGTAGCCCCTTATGCATGAGGTGTACCTCAAAGTGCCACCTCCATAGCCCGTAGGTAGGGCCTCCTACATACTTCTGGATGGGCTACAACTCCTTTTGCGCCATTTGCGCAATCTTCAACTCCAAGACCTCATAGCTTGATGACAAAGTCGTCCCTAACGACAGTCCCATCCGCCGTGAAAGTTGTGAGCAATTTGTAGACCGGTCAGATTCATGGGCCCATAACCCTTTTGATGAAAAATAAAGGTCTGGTTCCAGCATGGCCTGACGGGTCTTGTGTGCTCACGGCTATGTTTTGTGCGGGTGGTTCTGAGTGTAAGCGTGAGTTTTCTGGTCGTCCCACGCTATGTTTCTTGCGGTCGAAGACAAATGTGAGACAGTCACTTTTGCCAAGGGAATAACGCAGTTTTTCATACGTTTTTTCACATGGACATGATCTAAATATTGATAGGGCTAGTCATGAGCTCTATAACGCACCAAACCATGCACAATTCGGATCACTATAGCTCCCGCTACATCAGCCAAACCGCAGCACCCCAAATCAGCTACTCAGTCAGCGGCGCGCACCACGTCACCCGCCGAGGCGCCCTCACACATCAAGGACCCATCAAAATGCCATTCTAGAGACTCAAATATCCCTGCGAGTAGTGGCGGCGCCCCTTGCACCTTTGGGGTCTGTTTCCATGAGTTAATCATCGAGTTTGGTGATGGGGATTGATGTGGGTCAAAACCTGTTCGCGGACCTTCAGTCAGAAGATTAACTGTCCCCGAGTAACAAACTGTAATACCGAGTTTCGCACTCCGAGCCAGGATTTTGGCGAAGTACCTCAGCAACAAGCTACACTCCTGAAATTCGGTGGATCATCCACTGGACGCCTTGGTAGACCTTCCAGAGAAAAATCCCCAGATGGCATTTTGTTACTCGTTCTAGTCAATTATTCACCGGAAGTCGGACCGCGGCCGGCTCCCAGAGCCGCCGCGCACACCCTAACTTTGGAAGCCCATATCTCCCTCGTTACACGTTCGATTCCGGTCAAACAGCTTCCATCGGATTCAACAACTCCTCAACTTTAAGGAGCAATCCTTCATTTTAGGATCCAAGCAATGCTGAAATCGCCAGATCCGTTGAGGACAAATTTCCTCTCTAGCAACTCGTCGGCGCCTCCCGGTGCCACACTTGGGCATGCAGAGGGGCAATTATCAACAGTAACCTCATGTGAAGTTTCTGATGCAACTGATGTCATGTCTTGCATCATGTCATGTTCTAACTTGCAATTGTGTGTTTTCTTACTGATACATCCCCCTGCCTCTCCCTCGTCTTTCTAACTTGTGCCCTGTCCTGAGCATCGGTGATGAGTTCAAATTCACATAACACAGACCACCGCAAAAACTTGTCAACCTACCAAATGACACATGCCTAACATGTCCTCTTAAAAGTATGATTGACCAATCTGACAAACTATACTTACATATTCAAAATGCCTTATTCAAAAATCTTCCCTTAGTCCAATACATGAAATCGTTTGACAGAAAAATCAACTAATGTCAAAATAAAAAATCAGTATGGTGCTCCATGGTGGTAGAACCACAAAAACCGCAAACAGCATCCATGGCAAGATTACCTTTTTGACAATCTCCCATGTGTACCTTCCATGTCGGATGCCTCTTGCTCATTCTTGCTTGTCCGCTCCTACCCCTTCAAGCCCGTCACAGCTTGCCAATCCAAGCCCTACAAGGCTGATTACGTGCTGATCCCAGGGCTACACCTTTGTCAAACAATCCGCAAGCATGTTCTTCATGCTGTAGTCTTGCAGCAAAAACTGTCCCTTCTCTACCATTTTGCGCGTGTAGTGGTAGCGCATGTCGATGTGCTTCGTCCACTTGTGTTGTGTCGGGATGTTAGTCAACAAGATGGAGCCAGTGTTGTCCTCGTGGACCACCATAAGCTCTTGCTGCGGCATGCCCAGCTCCCTCAGCAATGTGCGGAGCCATTCTGCTTGCATGACCACCTCAACCAAAGCAATATACGCCACCTCCATTGTGGAGGTGGAGACACAGTCTTGCTTCCTACTGTACCACATGACCGCAGCTCCTGCTAGGAAGAACACAAAGCCAAAAGTGGACCTCCTCTTGTCCACATCCCTAGTGTAGTCTGCATCAGTGTAGCAGACCAGCCACAAGGGGTCTGACCTCCCCTTTCCATCGTATTTGAGGCGTGCGTGTCGTGTTGCCTGCAAGCACCGGAGGATGNAATATACGCCACCTCCATTGTGGAGGTGGAGACACAGTCTTGCTTCCTACTGTACCACATGACCGCAGCTCCTGCTAGGAAGAACACAAAGCCAAAAGTGGACCTCCTCTTGTCCACATCCCTAGTGCAGTCTGCATCAGTGTAGTAGACCAGCCACAAGGGATCTGACCTCCCCTTTCCATCGTATTCAAGGCGTGCGTGTCCTGTTGCCTGCAAGCACCAGAGGATGCGCTTCATGGCCATCCAGTGAGGTGGGTCAGGGTTGGCCACGTACATGCTCACTTGACCTAACGTGTAGGCCAAGTCCAGCCAAGTCGCCACCATGGCATACATTAGGCTGCTCACCACATATTGGTAGGGTACTTCCGCCATGTCCTCCTTCTCTTTAGTTTGTGGTGCCATCACCGTACTCAGCTCACAACTTGTGAAGACTGGACTGCTTACTAGTTTGCAGTCCTCCATGACGTACCGCTTTTGGACCTCAGCCACGTACTTGGCCTGCCGTAGCTCAAGCGTGCGCATCTTTTGGTTTTGCGTGATGCTCACCTTGAGGTAGTACTCAAGCTTCCTCATGTCCGTCGTCTAAAATCTACTGCTCAGCTGCTCCCTAAGCTGCTACAAAGCCGCCAGATCTGAAGAATGGAGGATCAGATTTTCCACGTACACTGATGTACCCCTTTGCCACTAGTTGTGTCTTGTACTTCTCCACCTTGTTGTCCTTGGTGAGCTTCACCTTGAACACCCCTTAGAGCTGATTGCCTGTGCCCCCTCTGGCCAATCCACCAACTACCAAGAGTCGTTCTCAGCAAGAGATGGAAGTTGAAGTTTTGTTACTTTGCCTTACTGCTACTCGTCAGCCCATGCAAACGCCTCTTGCACGGTTGATGGCTCCTTTGCAGCTGTCATCATGCACTACGCCATGCCAATCCAGCAGCCCGTGATTGCGTCACACCGCATTGTCATATTGTTGCCTTTGGCCATCACGTGGCAACCTTGGTGACGATGGCTGCTAGTCCTGCTGCTACCCTGCTACAACGTTGTCCTCGGCCGCGGGCTCTCCCGCATCGACAACTGCGTTTGTGCTCCAGTGTCACCTGCACATGCCGTATTGCCTCGCTATGCTCCGGCATCGTCGTTCTCCAAAGATTCATCATTGACATCTACAGCCGCCAACTCCTCACGCTCAAGGAGTTGGAACCACTCCCCCTGCTTTGGTGAGGGCGCTACATTGATGGTGTTGCTGCTACTGCAGTAGCTTTCCTGCTCATTGAACGTGACGTCGCGGCTGGTGGTGACGTCCAGCGTCCGTGGATCAAAGAGGTGGTATGGCTTGAGCACACTCATACCCAACAAACGCGTACGCCTTTGCACGCGAGTCCAGTTTGGAGTCTTTTCTTTGTCCGGCCTGCACCAACAAGTGTGTCTTAAACCTGAACACCTTATGGTGTGCTAGTCTTCGCTTGCGCCTGCTCCACGCCTCCTGCAGATTTTTCCAGTCGCCCTTCCCCTTCAACACTGCCATTAGGGTAAGGTTGGTGATGTAGCACGCCGTGCTCACAGCCTCGGCCCACAGACTTCGTGGCAGTTTAGCATCCACTAGCATTGTTCATGCCATTGTGAGTAGCGTCTGGTTCACATGCTCTGCCACACCATTTGATTGAGACATGCACAGAGTGGTGGAATGCCTCTCAATCCCGTGCTCCTTCAGGCACCCTTTGCAGCCCACGTACGTGCCGCCATTGTCGCTGCATAGCACTCTGACCTAGTGGCCAGTTTGCCTCTCTACTGTTGCAACATACTTCCTCAGCCGGTCAAGCTCATCGGTCTTCCGCTACATGAAGTAGATATATAGTTTTCTGCTGCAATGATGGATGAAGGTGACAAAGTACCACACGCCCCCAATGGACAGCATCTTGATTGGCCCGCACACATCACTATGCACAACCTTGAACAAGTTGTCAGCCTGCCATTCTTTGTCTTCAAATGGTTTGCGCTTTGCCTTGCCCACGATGCAAGACTCAGACATGTGCTCTGTAGAACCTACTGCTATGCTTGATGTACCTGCGATGTTGAGGCTGCAAACCATGTCACGCTTTTGCATCTCCTGCACGACTGCTGGCGACGAGTGCCCTAGTCGCCGATGCAACAGTTGCAGGTCTACTGCCCTACATTTTGCAAGGTTGACGATGCGTGCTTGCAGGTCTTTTGTATCTATTGTTGAGGGAATGACCTTTGTCTCAATGATGTAGAGGCCTCCCTCATACTTCGCTTCGAGTATGACCTCGCCGCCGCCGTCCGTCCACACGCCTGTACCTTTCTTATAGGATAGCACTTTATACCCCTTGTCTATCAAGCAGCTTATACTCAAAATGTCACTCAGGCCAGGGACATGTTGCACGTTTTGGATAACACGCTGCAACTTGTTACCACCAACCACCACCTACAAGTCCACATCACCTTGGCCCACCAAAGGTTCAACCTTATCGTTAGCGTCCACCATGGACTTGGCAGACTTGGTGCAATTGTTGAACCTCAAATTCTTGACTTGGGTATGCTCCTCCGCACCTCAGTCAAGGTACCGCCAGTTGGCACCCTTGAGGTCATGGTTCTTTGTGCCCTTGAGGAGGGCTTTCCTGCCTTTGGCGCCTTTGGCTCTGGCTTGCACCTCCTTCGGACACTCCTTCATCCAATGTCCCTCCTTGCCACAGTTATGGCATGCACCCTCCTTGGCTCCCTTCCTAACGCCACCCTTACCGCAACCTCACTTGCCGCTACTAATGCCATCCTCCATTTTGGTGACCTGTTGAGGACGACGAGGTCTCACCACCGCTGCGATGGTGCACCTTGTTGTGGATGTACTCAGCATCTGCGCCCTAGATGAGTTTATCCTCCTCCCAGCCCCCCAATACGGTGATGAGAGGACTCCAACTTTCGGATAGAGCCATGATGAGAACCATCGCTTGCATCTACATGTCAATCTTCCACCCCACATTATTGCATTGTGAGATAAGGGACTCAATCTGCTACATGGCAGAAATGACGTCCTCACCCTTCTGGATCTTTACCGTCAAGACTCGCTTGTTGGCTAGGGATGTTGATTGGTGGATGGAGTAGGAATTCTTCCATGCATCTGCTACAAAAGCGCAGCCATGGATATAGCCCTATTGAGATTTGTGTAGCATCGACAATAGGAGCATCAGTGCCCCCGTGTTCTTCTTTGCAGAGGCCTTCTTGTCCTTGTCTGTTGTGCTTGCACCTTGAACCTTCGTTCCCTTTATAAGCTCCAGCAGTCCCTTGTGTACGAGGTGGATCTCAAAATGCCACCACCACAGTCCAAATCCTGAGCCGCCCATGTACTTTTGGATGTATGAGGACTCCGGCTTCTATGCCATTTGAGCTTTTATGATGAACAGTCTCAAAGTATGACGTCGACGTTGCCAGGATGAATACTCCCATGCGTTGCAAAAGCTGTGAACATCTTGGTAGGCAAGTCGGGGCTCTGAGCCTATAACCCTTTGTTGGGAATGGTGTCCTGGTGTGCGATGATCCACCACAAGTGTCCTTGGCTACTTAGTGCAAAGAGACTTCCAAAGGAAGTGTGTGCTTTAGATTGCCACAATACCAAAGGAGCAGAATTCTAATAGAATTCAGGTTGCAAAAACCAAGAAAGGCTAAAGCTCTTCAATGGCTAGTTATTCCGGTTAGATAACATCAGATTCATGTAGCCTGTGATGCGATCTTTCCAACGAATCCAAGCATGCCCAAAACAGAGCAGTAGAGCCCGTTCTACGGCTGTTCAAGTAACCCTTGGTGGAGCCGTCCACTTTGCATTACACGCTAGGCAACGGGAGGCGATTTGACGATGACCCGTCGGAGCACCTTTCCTCGCCTAAAACTCAAGGAGAATACTACCTGGTCAAGGAGGTCACTCTGGTTACTTCATTCATGGCCCTGGTTTGTTTGGAGCTCAGAGACAAACTCATATCACTGCAGTGGAATCATCCTCTCACCCATGAAGGAGACCCAAATTCTATCTGCCGACCACCCAAACTTCAGGTGGGGCTACCTTTTTGACTTCTCAACTGAATTGAGCACATGAAAGCTCAAAACCGCATGGAAAAATCCAGGACGTCCAAACCTGCAATCAGATCAGTCATTCAAGGACTCTCTAATTGTTAAACTAGGAAAACGGCAAACAACATCCATAGCACATTACCTTTTTGACAATAACGTATTGGGCCATCACTTTGAGAGACAATTCATGGAAGGTTCTTCAGTCTGTACGGGAAAGCCTTTTTGGAATGCAAGGGACAAGGATCAGATGTCTATTGGGGTTCCCGGAGTAAGATGGTCCAGATGGGAGAGGTTTGATGTTTCAAGTAAAGGCCTTGAAGACCAAGGAAAGATAAGATTTTTAGAAGAACTGAATAAGCAGAGCGAATATGGACTGAAGCAGGCAGAAGTAGTTTAGAGGTGTAGAGCCAGAAAAGATGATAGAAGTAGAGAGTTGTGTGACTGGGCAAATAGTTAGACAGAAAGCATGATCTAGATGCGCATAAGTTAAGAAAGATAGATGAAGAGTGAGCATAGACTGAAGTACGACAAGAGAAATTTTGGAGTAGAGGAGAGCGACGTGATGTGATGAGCTTAAGCTGATTAGAGGAGAGAGTGTGATGGAGCAAAGATGTAGGAAGATGAGATCTCAAGACAAGATGGTTAAGGATAAGTGGGTGAGGAGAAAGTAGAGCAAAAACACGATGACAAAGTCATGGAACCAATGGAAAACAAGATGGAATCACTATTCTTTGTTAAAACTTGAAAGGAATGAAAATCTTGGGTTTATAGAGGCAGAACAGGAAAATGAAGCACATCAACAGCTTCTTTCCGCTAGCCAAAGACGAGTGACTCACATCACACTACTGGGGAATGACTTGATTGTTAGTCATATAGTCACAGAACGAACAAGCTATTCATTAAGTTGGCTTGGTACTAGACCATAACCATTGTTGACAGTTGCAAAGATGACTGAGAGGAAGGCTTCTACCTATGAGGGTACATCCTTTTTCTTCTTCGGTTGGAGGTGCAAATCTACAGTCAAGGTGGAAGTCATACCACATGGCGCTTAAATCTTCCAGGTGGCTGTTGCGAAATCTATGGAAGTTTTCCTGAGTTACTGTTCTTAACTCTACACCGACTTGTTAACTAAAACATTTATACTTCTGGTCCCTTTGCATTCGTGATGGGAGGAACAATGTAGAAAGTAGGGCCGAGGAGAGCATTTGTCATACCAAATCCATGGAGGAACTCTAGACAGAGGAGATAATGGATTTGGACAACCCAGTGATCCACACTCTTCAACCATTCTTCTACGGTGAGGGCAGACATGACGTTGATTCTTCCATGAAGAGGAGGAATACTGGCAAGGTTGTAAATGGTTTTGCTGATCTAGTGCTTCCACCATGCCTGCTTCTGAACATTATGCCAGAGAAGCAGACCTGTGCATCCTCCCTGTAGAAAATGCTCGTAAGAAACATGGAGGAGTGGCTAGAGATACAAACAGATGGTCCTAAGCTCTATAGACAGAGTGTTAGTGTGACCAAAGCACCATTCAAACAATGATAATGTGACATAAGCATCATAGACGTGTCAAAAGTGTGACCAACTCACCATTGAAATAGTGATTTCATGACAGATCCGCAAAGGTTCTTAGCTTGCACTTGTGAAGAAATCTCTCTGACGTGTACTACAACGAGTACACTTCCATATTCACTCACACCTAGAACCATCTGTTCTTTGGTAGAGGGGTGGATTTTTGTCGTTTGTTTGTTTGTTTCTTTGATCGTTTGTTCATTTGTTTGTTTGTTGGTTTGTTTGTCTGTTCCTTTGTTTTTTCTTTTTGTTTGTTGGTTTATTTGTTTGTTTCTTCCTTTGTTTTTTGTTTATTTGCTTCTTTGTTTATTTGTTTCTTTGTTTTTTTCTTTGCTTGTTTGTTTTCTTGTTTGTGCATTTTTTGTTTGTTTTCTTGTTTGTTTTTTTTTTTGGTACAAAATGTACTGACACACAATACGTCATGTTCAGTCTATGTGCCGCCTAAAACCATCTGTTTTTTGGTAGAGGGGTGGATGCGGCTCTGATTGGTGCAAGTGTTTGTATCGTCCGTGCAGGAATACATCGGCCCGATATTGTGTCTCCATCTCCCAGTATCAAGCTCCAAAAAAAGGTTCGATCCACGTTTTGTCTCCATCGATATCTTGTTCGTACTCATCCATGATTGGGAGTTGCTGACCCTACGTAGTCATGGCAGGGAGGCACGATGATTGGGGGAATGATAGTGCAAAGGAAAGCGCTGCCACGGTGTTATTCACAAAGGGAGCTCTGCCAAAACTCATCATATGCGTCCTTGATGCACTGTCAAGAAGAAAAAAAGTTCTCAAACCTATCACAGAGGAGTGATGGCTTGTTCTCCCTTTTCGTCTCAAATGATGAGCAAGAATATAGGTGGTGTCTAATGCCTTGAGTTCACAGTCCTTGAGACACCTTTCTCTTTTCACTAGAAGTGAGTGATGTGTAGGATATGATGATGAAGCTAATGGTAAGGGTAGGAGTGGCAGAAGATAGCAGCTAAAGTTGATGATGATAAGGAGGTTGGACGTAGGGATGAGCCACACCCGCTAGCAAGGCACAACGTGGGTACAAGTTGCCAGAAGATTGACGGCCAGACCGGACGGATCCAAATTCCAAGCAAAGGATAGCAGTGGAAGAGGATGATGATGATTAGGGCGTAGGGTTGGAGTGCGTGTGTGAATGAATAGAGGAGTAGAGATGCGGTAGGGGAAAGGCAAAAGCCAACGTACCGCAAGAAAACTTGTTGTTGGCTTGGGTATAGACCGTTGTAAGATTGGCAGAGAGCTCGTGCAGGTCTTGATACTGGCCACAGATGCGGATTTCATGATGTTGAAAGGCGCAGTAGGATTTTCTAAATGATGTACAGGTACAGGGGTGAGCCACGCGTGTTTACAATGGGACAATATGGGTGTAAGTCACTGCGTGATCAGCGGTTGAGTGGGTGGATCCTTTCACTAAGAAGATGATTGTGGAGGATGGTAGATTGATGATGAATTAACCACGTGCAAGGACAAACCATGTGTACTGATTGATGATGATGATGATGAAGATGATGATGAGTAAGAGACGGTGGAGGATGATGAAGCTAATGCTCATGATATGAGAGGTTATGGCGGATGATTGGAAGAGGAGATAGATGACAAAGAAAATGGAGCAGATGAGGCCGATGCCAAAGATCAGGGTCATAAGAGGATGCTGAGAAGAGAGTTTTGCTAGTGTCAGAGGAATGACGACTTGCTCCACCGTTGGCTTGAGACCGACGAGCAGGATGACAACTACTGGCCAACACCCTGATATTGAGGAGACCTTTCACTGACGAGAAGCAAGAGGAGATATTGAGGAGGCGGGAACATTCACTGACGTCAGAGGACTGATGGCTTGTTCCACCAGTTGGCTGGAGATTAACGAGCCAGAAGACAGGTGGTGTCCGATGCACTGACATTGAGTGGCGTCGTGCTTTAGCTGAGAGTGAGAAGGCAGTACAAGAGGGTGGCTCCAGAGGATGTTGTGGCAAAAAGGAGGGAGAGATGAAAAAGACAACGTTGATGTAGATGAAGCGGATAGAAGAAGAAGGGATGGATACGGTGAGGGTTGCAAGCGACAGTGGCTAAGGAGAAATAGAGTCCCTTGGTCATGAAATCCAGAAAGAGCGTTGGAGGAGGAGCAAAAGTATAAGATCTGCATAGGAAGAAGGTTAATGTAACAAAAGATAGGCTGATAGGAGTGAGAATCAGGATCTGTAAGAAGCTTTGAGAAACATGGTGGTAGAGAGCGGCTGGAGGGCTAACATCAACTGTTGGCGGTGATGGTGACCGCACTTTGCCTTGGGCAGTTTGATAGGATGCAGGTTTTTGTCCTGGTGATGAGTACCACCATCACTTGGGAAGCAGACAAGACGATGCCACTAACATCAGCTACAAATGAAGCTGATGAAGGGGATTAGGCAAGGGAGTGTGTCAAGGATCAGAGGGCATAAACCACCATGTATGAGTGAACATATGCAAGGAGGAGCATAGTTCTCTTATCAGAGTTGTAGCTTAGGAGATGGAATTAAAGCAAAAATGATGCCGATGGTGGAAGCCGCCATGGACGATGACAGGAGAGGTGCTGAAGACAGAGAGAAGCGATGAGGATGGCGCGACAATGACTTGGCTAGCGAACATGAGGCGATATTGCGAGAAGCTGTGATACCATGTTAGAATAAGAAAAGAGTGGTACGAGTGTAAAAAAAAGAATACTAAAGTAGTTCAGAGATGTGGAGCCAGGAACGATGACAGAAGCATGGAGTTTTGTGGCTCTAGAAAGAGTTAGATGGAAGCAATGATCTAGACGAGTAGTAGTTGAGGTAGATAGACGGGGACTGAGCGTGGAAAGAAAAACGGCAAGAGAATAGTTAGAGCAGAGGAGAGCGACATGATGTGATGAGTTTGAGATGCAAAAAGAGCAAGAGTGACACATAGAAGAGGTAGGAAGATGAGATCTCAAGATTGAATGGAAAAATACTAGCAAGTGAGGAGCAAACAAAGCACAGACAAAGCACAGTAGTGAGGCTGTGGAACCAAAGGCAAACAGGATGGAAAGATTGTTTTGGATTAAAGTTTGAAGGAAATGAACATCCTCAGTAAATACAAGCGTAACAGGAGAAACAAGCACATCAACAGCTAGCCAGACACTGGTGACACATGTCACATTCTTACGAAATGAATTTGTTGTCGGTCCAACTGTCACAAAACGGACAAGGTGTTGGTCAAGTTGGTTCAGTGTTAGACGCGAACCCTTATTGAGAACTTGGCACAATCCAAGAGGTGATCCTACTCTCTGTCAATTTTATATTGATGGAAACAGTATTCTGATAGCTCGAGAAGATTTGGTTAGTAATGCTGGCTTTGCAAGTGCACATGGTAAAAAAGGGGCATGTCGTACATGAGTACATGGAGGACAGTTGTTTTACTAAAAACTTAGTAAACTTACCGCCAAACTTGTGTATGAGGCACAAAGCAAGTCAAAAGACAAGCAATGAATGTAATGAGTTAAATGCTACATGGAGAAAACCTGCCAGGGAGGAGGACCTTGTACTTGAGGCCATGACGACAAACTACTTGTTGAGTCGAGAGTTGAAGGTGCGGGACTTGGGAAAAACAACAATGGCAGTAATATATCCTTCTTAGTATTTAAGAGAGGAGCTATCATCAAACGAGGACATAGAATTAGAATGTATTTCCAAGGATATCATGATATCATGGAAATCCAGGCAGCTCTAGGCATTCTTTTTTCCACTCTTTTTTTCAGCCATTTTTTTTAGGACTTTGTTGAGCCTGGAACCGTAAGCTAGAAGTTTTTGGCAAGATCAATGGTAGGGAGTGGCCGCATGTAACTTGAGCATGGGAGAGCACCATGTGTATGATTTTATGCTCTGCTGAGATGTGGTAAGCTCTCTTTCATGAGATTTTCAATAGAATGATGTCCCAAAGAGCCATGATGATGCAATCTCATCATGTTGCGTATCTCAGACTGAGCCGGATGCCGCATACACACCGCCATGTACACGTATCAGTGTGTTCAGAGTCGCATAGGTTCATGTCAGCAAGGTGACAAGGCATGGCATCCAATGTAGCCATCCTTGCCTTTGGTGTGCAAAGCTCGGTAGCTAATTGGAGTCAATGGGAGATGCCTCGAGCGCCTGGGCGTCCTGGCACCTAACTGGACACATGGAGTATAGCGTGATTGGATTTGTAATATACGAGATAATTGCTACAAGCATTAACATTGATCCTTCATTGAGGGAGCCTCCATGGTTGAACAAGGATGAATTCTTGGTAACCTTCTGATGATTCCACAGAGTGGGAGGGAGTAACTTGAAGCTGTAAGGGGGGTGGTCTTCCATGGGACGGTCAGCTTATTGCTACAAATTGCCTGGGCACCCGTCGACCAACGAGCCTAGCAAGCTATTCCACTGACATGTCTTTTGGTCGACATAAAAATCAGGCTTACATCTGACCCTTAGAATAAGAAAAAATGGAAGGGAATTAAAAAAAGGGGACCATAACTGGGCTTTTTGGTACTCGGTTTTTAGAGACCTTTCTTTCGGTGGATTATACATTGTTGAATGTTTTTTTTCTCTTTTTTTTCTTTGCTTATACTTTGGTTTTTTTTCTCTCACTAATTTTTGCTACTTATTCTCCCTTGCCTGTTGAGACGTGCACATTGGAGTTCGCTTCTAGTATTTAGAGAGACCATTGTACGCTTTTCAATTTTTACTAGTACCCCTTTGGTTGAGACCCAGGAACTTTGGGGCAATGTCAGTGCCTTAAGAAACCCTGGTTGATTATTATGATTAAGACCCCCGCACATGGGAATTTGGCTCTGTGCCGTTTGTGACCACCATGATGTTTGTTCTTCAAGTTCATGGATGGACTTTGCTGCCGACCTCTCCAGTGGCCGTTGTTTTCCACCTAACATGGGACAGGGTACCATCGCTATTCTACTTGACTATCTACGCACCACCTTCTCTGTCCTACATCCCTGCATTATGGCTGCTACCAACAGCTTCATCCTTCTTTTCTCTAATGCCTCAGCCTTCACCTGCGTCTACGTTATAGTGTAAATTGTCCACCAAGCCGTTGCATGATTTGGGCACATCTGCTCCAGCCTCAGCTCTCCCTCTTGATTCCTATGCTTTAGGTGTCTCTTCTTGTGTGCATTTTGCTGTCAAGTCTGGTGCTCACTGTGTTTTTTTAAATGGATCCCTTCCGAAAGCATTGCCTCGTGGGATTCGGTCACCTCTAAACTAGATTTAGCATTGGCAATCATTCACTGTGCCGTATCTTCTTGTTGTGCGCTTTGCATGGACAGAGAGCTCTGTCAGCTGTTTTGGCCATATCTCTTGGTGTCATGTGACTGTTCTATCTCTTGTATTGAGTGGCTTCTGGATCATAAAATCAGGAACCACTCATCACATGAACAGAAGCTTCTTGGAAATCAAGGCATGGACTTCCTGTTATCTCACAGATTTTTCACATTTTTGTTACATCCGTCTAGGATTTCCGTCCTTCCTTGTCTATGTTTTAACAAAATGTATTGCATTCCCTTGTTTACACCCTTGCCAGCTGTGGCTTGAGTACTACATGTCCATGTTACTCCATCTCTTCAAAACGTACACATTTGCTCCATCTCTACTATTCGAAAATGCATGTCTCTCAATTCTCTTCCGATAGACAATCAGAAAACACGACCAGAAAGATCATGCCACCATCTTCTACCCTTCAAGTTTCAGTTCCATCCAACTGCCGGATCTTGAAGAACATCTAAAACAAGAAAAGCAACATAGTTTATAAAAAAACTGATCAGAGATGACATACTCTATGCTGCGGATTTGGCATAGCCAAAGACAGAGGCCCGGAAAAGAGGTCGCCACTCTCTCTCCCGACCCTCTTGTCTGTGCTATGTGGCGGGACATGGTATGGTAGTGGGTAGGCCTCTTTAGGCCTCCCAGTGATCCATCCATCCGCAGCCCTATCTCCTCTACTCTACTCGTCCTAGAACAACAATGGCATGGATGCAGATTGCATGTATTCTGGCGTAATTTGTGGAATTGGACGGAATGGCTTGGCAAACAAGTACCAAGAGTGCTAGCATCAGCTCCTCTTGGTCTCTTGCGATGAAGTGGTAACTACAGAATGATAAGGATAAATGTCAAGGACTGACAAATCAAGAGAACGGTTTTGTGAAGGAGCAAATCAATGGCGGGTCATCACGAGAAGAGCTATGAGCTGATCACAACCGTCAATCCACCAAGAGTGTGAGCACTCGCTCCTCTCGCATTGACAAGTACCGAGGGTGCTAGGCATCCGCCAACCTCGGTTGCTCAAGACCGGTATCCGGTACGGCCGTGACCACCAAAGAATAGACACCTAAGTACCGGACAGTCTAAGGCCTGATGAGCACTACGCTTTGGTATCTTCCTTAGTAGCTAGACCAGTATAAATAGATAGTAGTTTCATTTCTTATTTCCTTCATTTTTACTTCACCATGTTTCAAGTATAGCATAATGTTGGAAAGTGGAGGAGACAAGCCTTATGTAAGTGACCTCTGTGCAATATCTTGAATCACCACTATGTATCAACCACAAGTAAATTCATTCAGTGTCATTTCTTGAGACACCTATGATTACAGGAGAGTACTAATTCTCACAGGTTGTATGAGACCAGGAGGTGCCTTAACCATAACAGGTTGTTATCATGGGTAATGGACATCATGATTACTTCAAGGTTGCCATTTTCAATGGGGCTCACTATCAGAAATTTGCCTTCAACATGAATATGGTATTGATGAACAGAGGACTGCAAAGTGTCATCATTGACTCTCCCAAGTGTCAACTTGCCTGAGGCAACGGTCTACAAAACGGGTTCCAACACAATGGTTCCTGCCGACCGCTCTTGGTATTGCAACCAAGAGGTCATATCACCCTCAGAGCCAAGGTTCCACACTGAGCAGTTAATAGGAATCACTTCTTTGCACTGTGTCCTTAGCACCTGGTCACTTTCCCGCGAGGAGCTAACTCCTGGGGCTTAGACCAACCAATGCTTCTTTAGTGTCTGCCTCTGGTGGAAAACTTTATTAGGAGTCTTAAAGGTAAGAACTGTACTCAATGATAGGCAACTGACAGGTACTTATAGTGCTAGAGCCAGCCTCTAGCCTAGGTACATAGTGGCTCCTTGGATGAGCCACATTGGGGGCAATCTAGATCGTATCATCCCCCTTGCCTACATGGCGCTCCCTGTGACCGCCAAGTGGCACCAGCCACCAAGAAGGACCTTGGAATGTTCTAAGATGACTCTCAAAACTTTCCTGTCCCCCTTTTAGTCACAAAGAAAATTAGTCACTTGGTTGGGAATTGACCCACTGACCTCTTGCTCCAGAGACTAACTCTGGAACGTCTAAGCCACAAGGATTTATCCTAGGTAGTTTTTGCTTGCTATGCTATCCACTTTAGACTAAAGGGACTTGCTCCAAAGGAGCAGTGCATGCCTTGTCTATCTGGACCAGACGTAGGGGACTTACTCCAAGGGACCAGTGCATGCCTAGTCCGTCTTGTGCCTATTTAAATGTGAGCGATGGACAAGGAGCACATCAAGTCAACAAACTCTCCCTTGCACTTCTGTCCATTTGCTGTGAGATCTCTCCTCCCTTCAGCAGTCTTCGCCTGAGTCTTCATCCGTTTCGTTGACCATACCGATGCCTCGTGTACTTGCAGAGTGAAATTCGTTGTCAAGCACCTTTCACATATAATCTGCGAGCATGTTCCTAGTCTCCACGTATTCTGGGTTAATGATCTCCTCTACGTCCAGGTCTTGTGAGAAGTGGTACTTGATGTCGATGTGCTTGGTCTACCGGGAGATGACATCATCCTATGCCATTTTCATGGCACTCTTGTTGTCGATGCGGACCTCTTTTGCTTCCGTTTGTGGCATTTTCATCTCTGCAAGCAAAGTACGTAGCCACTATGTCTCCTTCCATGCTTCTCACAGAGCAATGTACTCTACCTCAACAGTAGAGAGGGAGACACAAACTTACTTTCTGCTTGTCCAAGAGACTACACCACCGTTCAAGAGGCACACAAAGCCCGAAGTGGACTTTTTGTCATCGATTCTTCCTCCCCAGTCGGCGTCTATGTAGCACACCAGCCGCAGCGGGTCAGATCCTTCTTGGCCTCCAAACTGGAGTCCCATGTGTCGTGTCTTCTGTACATAGCGCATGATGCGCTTGATTGCTTGCGAGTGCTGTGGCCCAGGATTGGCCACAAACATGCTCACTTGTCCCACACCATAGCAAATGTCAAGGCGTGTTCCTACCATGGCACACATGAGGCTCCCAACAGTAGATTGGTAGGGAATGTTCTCTATCTCACGCCGTTTTGCTTTCGTGCTGGGGCTCATGGAGGAGGAGACCTTGATGTCTGCAGTCATGGGTGTGCTGATGGGCTTGCAGGCCTCCATGTTGTAGCACTTGAGGACCTCCATGATGTAATTGGTCTAGTTCAGCTCGATGGTGCCTGCTCCTTGATTGCGGTGGACGGCTTTCCCGAAGTAGAACTCAAGTGGAACCATGTCCTTCATCTCGAACCTGTTGTTGAGATCTGTCTTCATCTTGTTCAACAGCTCGACTAATGATGGGCAGATCATCAGGTCATCCACGGACAGTACAACCAGCATCAAGTCTTGCTCATCCTCCCGCATATACATGGGTCATTCCGGTACTACGTGAAGGTGAGCCCGGCCATGAAGGCGTCCAACTCTTTGTACCACATCCTTTCGGCCTGTTTTAGCCTGTAGAGTAACTTAACCACTTTGCAAACCTTGCCCTCTGGAGCTTTCAATCCCTCGGGCATTTCCCTGAGCACTTCTTTGTCTAGCTTCCCTTAGAGGAAAGTTGTCTTGACGTCCATCTGGAGGACCTCCTCATCTTTTGCAGCAGCAATGCCGAAGATGGATCTGATGGAGACAAAGGTGACGACAAGCACGAAGGTGTCCTCGTACTCTGAGCGTGCACGCAGGGAAACCCCCTTCGCCACAACTCTTGCCTTGTACTTGTCGATAGTACCATCCTGCTTGAGCTTTTTCTGGAGTACCCATTTTGACCCCATCGCGTGCGCTTTTGGAGACGTGTCCACCACGAACCATATTCTCTTCTCTTCAATGGATGCAAGTTCGCTATCCACAGCCTCCTACCACTTCGCCGCATATGGCATGTTCATAGCGTTTGTTATGGTCACACGCTCTCCCTGAGCCAAGCATTACCAACAAAGTCCGATCCATTTGACACTCTCAACATTTGTACTTGGACGAAGGTTTCTTTTGGCACATACTACGTCAAAGTGTTGCTGGTGGTACTTCAAGGCTTAGTTGCTTCTGTTGCTCCTGCGCTGCTAGTGACCCGTTGTTTGAGGAAGAGCAACCGACCTCAAAGTTTGACTCAGAGGCCTCAGACAACTCAGACTGAGGATCCGAGTCATTCGCAGTGTCAGCCTACATAGCCACTTTCCCTGCAATACCATCCTTCATTGGCAACATCCGCTTGTTCTCAAGTGCTTGATCACCTTACTCGAGCAACACAACCCACTCTCCTGATTTGGGAGCATGTACAAGATCCAGCGACTCTCCCTTGCCAAGCGTCCTTTCTTTAAACTTGACATCGCAACTCCTGATGAGCTTTCCAGTCCCTTGGTCCCAAAGCCTGTACACCTTGTGTGCAGTGTCGTATCCAACCATTACACACTTATAAGGACATGCATCCAACCTACCACTTCCTTCTCTTGCTTGGACCTTTACCCAAGCAATACAGCCAAAGACCCTAAAGTGTGAGGCATCTGGCTTCTTCCCTGACTATGCCTCCTGTGGCGTCTTGAGCTGCTTCTCTTCATGTTTCTTACCACTCCTTCCAAGCGTGGCTGCCGGAGTGAGATTCACAAGGTCGCAAGCAGTTCTTGCAGCTTCAACCTAGAAGTGAGGTTGGAGTTTAGCGTCAAAGAGCATGCTTCGTGTCATGCGAGGGATAGTCTGGTTCATCCGCTGGGCAACGCCATTACTTTGGGGGGTGTAAGGCGTGGTGGTCTGGTTGCTATCGCCATTCGAAGGAATGCGGAATGATCCACACACATCTGAGTGAATCAGGTCCAAGATTGCTGCCGCACGTTGCCCATTACGCTCAAAGGGCTTTCTCTTTACCTTGCCTTGGAGGCATGGCTTACAGAGCTTCTTGTACTTTCCCTCATCCTTGGCCTTGCATCCCTCCATCCCATGAACCACTTCGTACTGCTGCATAGCTTCTAGTGTGCTGTCGGCCACATGGCCAAACCGCCTGTGCCACAGCTGAGCATCTGTGTCGGTGGAGTTGGCCGCCATGGTGACGACCTGTGGTGCAACATCAGACTTTGGAAACTTGGGCTCTTCAACCACCGCATATCCCTCAATTGTACTCTCAAGAGGTTTGGTGTGTAGCTCGTAGAGCCGATCAACTCTTGGGACTTGTGCGACAAGATTCTCCTTGGGATAGGAGATCTTGATGTCCATGTTCTTGACAATCATGGCCTCCTCCGTGAAGACAAGCGTCATGTCGTGGTTTGTGATTTTGGACACTGACAAGAGGTGTGCCCCAAAAGACGACATGTAGACGGCGTTCTCCAGCTTCAAGTAGTTTTCAACACCGATCACGTTGATGTTGATCAGCTTATCTCCCTCGCCTTGCGCATGGACAAGGATGTCTTTGACACACCTAAAGCGACGTTCAGTGTCCCTAATGGAGATGAGCTCATCCTTCTTCCTTGAAGAGTGGTGGGTCGTACCATAGTCGAGCCCGTAGGCTCCACGCTCCCTTGGTTGCCGGCACGCTCTTAGCCATCATGTTCGTGAACTCCTTACCCTCTCCTTTGCCCTCATATCTACCACCATGACCTCCGTCTTCCTTGTTGGGAGTCCTGCACTTCCGTGCCCAATGCCCAGGCTTGCCACAGTTATGGCACTTTCCAGGAAGCTTTGAATCCTTTCCACCGCCACCAGTGCCTTTTTCTCCACCGCAACAACTTTTGCTACTGCTCTCACCAGAAGAGGAGCTGTTGCCACGACCACCGTACTGTGTAGCATACGCTAAAATGTTAGCCTCACTACCGTTGCGATGCATGGCCTCGTTGCACACGTACTCGGAGACTACCTCATATGTCAAATCCTCCTCCTTCCGACCACCAAAGACATTGATCAGAGGACCCCAGCTTTGAGGTACCGCCATGAGGAGGATCATGGCCTGCATGTTGGTGTCGATTTCCTTGTACATTTGGGTCACTTGCTGCAATAGTCCTTCAAACTGCAATAGGAAGTCCGGAATCAACTCTCCCTCAATAACCCTCATTGAAATCAGCTTTTGAAGGATGAAGAGGCGATTTGCAAGAGCCGTTGATTGGTGTACACGTGCAAGCTTCTCAGATGCATGCGTGATACCTTGGAGGAGGACATATTGTGACTCATGCATTGATGTCCCAAGAATTGCAAGTGCTGTGTCATTTTTGCGCTACACGCTTCATATCCAACATCCGTTTTTGGAGGTTCAACCTCTTCTCCAAAAAACATCTTCAAGTAGTCATGCACCCTCATGACAATCTCAAATTTCCATTTCCACAAGGGGAAACCTATCCCTCTAAACTTTCACATCCCCCTGTTGACTTGCTCAAGAGTGAGCATAGCAAGTGTCGTCATAGTGTTTCTCTGCTTCTCTGCTTCTCTCCTTTCTTAAGGCCGATGTATGCTGATGTAGGTTGTTGTCTGCTACCGGTTTAGAAGGTGCACATGTGTTGCTTACCCCTTAACCATTGATCACCTCTAAACAAAGAAGAACGCACACTAGCAAACCTAGGGTCGTGCCTCCAAGAGCAGAGCTTATCCTGGTTAGGGCCCAAGGGTTGTACCTCCAAGGGTAGAGCTTATCCTTGGCCCTTGTTCGCTAAGTACTAGCACCCGCCACTAGAGCTGATGGAGCGGATGGAGCAGACGGAGTAGATGGAGCTAATACACGCTGCAAGATAGAGAGGGCGTGAGAGTGCGCAGAAGCGTGCCTTAGAACTAGTCAGAATGGGCCCATAACCCTTTGTCAACTTGCTGGGGGCAACGGTCTAGAAAACGGGTTACGCCACAATGGTTCCCGCGAACCGCACTTGGTATTGCAACCAAGAGGTGATATCACCCTCAGAGCCAAGGTTCCACACTGAGCAGTTCATTCGAATCACTTCTTGCACTATGCCCTTAGCACCTGATCACTTTCGCGCAAGGAGCTAACTCCTGGTGCTTAGACCAACCAATGCTTCTTTAGTGTCTGCCTCTGGTGGAAAACTCTGTGATGAGTCTCAAAGGTAAGGACTGTACTCAATGACAGGCAACTGACTGATTCGTATAGTCCTAGAGCCAGCCTCTAGCCTAGGAGCGCAGTGGCTCCTTTGATGAGCCACTTTGGGGGAAATCTGGATTGCATCATTCCCCCTGCCTACATGGCGCTCCCTGTGACCGCCAAATGGCACCAGCCACCAGGAAGGACCTTGGAATGTTCTAAGATGTCTCTTAAAACCTTCGTGTCCCCCTTTTGGTCACAAAGAAAACTAGTCACAGGGCTGGGATTTGACCCAGTGCCCTCTTACTCTAGAGACTAACTTTGGAACGTCTAAGCTACAAGGAGTTGTCCTAGGTAGTGTCTGTTGGCTATACTATCGAGTTTAGACCAAGAGAACTTGCTCCAAAGGAGCACTGCATGCCTTGTCTATCCGGACCAGACTTAGGGGACTTACTCCAAGGGAGCAGTCCATGCCTAGTCTGTCCTGTGTCTGTCCAAATGTCAGCGATGGACAAGAAGCATATCAGGTCAACACCACGGACATTGTCAATGCCAACTATTTGGTAGAAGAGAAGGCCACCAAAGGAGATGTAGTCAAGGGTTTGCTCTCCGTGCTTTTCAAGAGGAGGAGCGTCTAAAGCTTTTAACTTGCGATTGCAACAATGATCTCTGTCCACAAACTGCATGGAAATCAGTGAAGTGCTACTACCACAAAATCAATGGCAATGAGCTTGGACACCAACTCACTGAATTTCATACTCAAAAGACAGACAAACATACTTGGCTTGAATACCATATCAGCCACCTCAAAATATGGCCAGTCACTTTGCAGCTCTCGGTGAAAGAACTTCAGATTGTGTTCTTGCTCAAACACTTTTTAAAGGCTCCCTGCTTTATTCAAGCACACCATAAAGGGTCTTCAATATTTCAAAAGTTATCAACAAGAAGATTATGAGAATATTGAAACTATTAGATCAGTTGTGAAGGGTTTTGTTGATGCTATTGGTCAAGCTGTCCCAGGAGCAGCAGTAGTTGTACATGTAGCAGTTAGACTAGCAGCAGTAGCGGGTATAGGCGTGGCTAAGCCTTGTGTACTAACCATTTGAAATGTCGTTAAAGCACTAATGCTTGAAGACGTCTACATCAAAGGGGGCAAAGATGAAGCTGGACACTATGTAAGATATCAATGGTGACAAGACCGACGCACCAAGAAGTTTGAAGCATCTGGAAACGGCTGTCCAGGTAGTAACCAAGGTATCCAAGCCACTTATCAACCTTGACCCGGATATTCTCAGTAAGTAACAAGACGTTACGTGCATCGTGATGTTTGCATATGCTGGCGGTGCAACACAAAGCACCACATTGAACTCGACTGTCCTACGCAACAAGAACAATGGAAACTGTGTTTCAATGGATGACCATAGAGACAACTTTTTTTTTTTTTTTCAAATGAAACACCATCCATACTTCTCTCAGATTTTTCAAATCTTCTGGCTTTTCAACCCTTATTTCAGGCTTCATAGGTTTTCAAATCTTTGACCAGAATTGAGAATTTGAAGGTGACTCAATTCCTCGAGTGAACTTTCTCACAACCGGCTTGAAGCCTTTNCAAGACCTTACGTGCATCGTGATGTTTGCATATGCTGGCGGTGCAACACAAAGCACCACATTGAACTCGACTGTCCTACGCAACAAGAACAATGGAAACTGTGCTTCAATGGATGACCATAGAGACAACAACTATTTTTTTTTACAAATGAAACACCATCCATACTTCTCTCAGATTTTTCAAATCTTCTGGCTTTTCAACCCTTATTTCAGGCTTTATAGGTTCTCGAATCTTTGACCAGAATTAAGAATTTGAAGGTGACTCAATTCCTCGAGTGAGCTTTCTCACAACCGGCTTGAAGCCTTTGTCGTTGATACGCCCAATGGACAGAATACTAGCAGCAACTTCAGGGACGTCTAGAACTTGGTCAAATGTGTGTGTCACCTGTTGTCCTTCAATGGTAACAAGAACTTTCACAGTTCCTTAACCGTAGGCTACAATTATTCGACGATCTCCCAAAACTAAATACAAAGATTCACCTTACAGTTGTGGCAACTAACACTAACCATCCCATTATACTCGAATCTCAAGAAGTACCATCAAATTTCTCATGCAAACCAGAAATTGATTTCATGGCAGCAGCAACCAGCACCGCTCCTTTCTCAGAATGCCGCCAGCAACAGCAAAACTGTGGCATTGTCGTCTGGCACACCTCAACCATGCCACTCTGAAGAAAATGGCTGCGCAACAAGCTGCCTTTGATCTACCATCCGGGCTAACATAACCTTCTGATTTGTCACCATGCAATGGATGTCTCATATAGAAGTAAGATAAAAAACTTTTCAAGTACTACTCCACATCTAGCTCACACATAATGCTTTAACTTGTTTACAAGGACCTATGGTACATCCTAAAAGATTCCTTGTGCAACAAGTGTTACTTTCTAGTCATTTTCCATGACTATAGATGTCACATTGGTCATCATATCCAAGAAGAACACATGATTTTGACCTTGGATATGATGACCACTGTGACATCTATGAGGTCTAGGATCCAACAGCACAAACCACCACTCGTGCTCGCCAACCTATCCTTGATGAAATCAGTTTCATCAAAAACCAGAATTCTTCCCAGGACAATTATGAACACCATCTACGTGGATCCAAAACCTAAGCCTCTCTAACATTTCAATGTTGATCCTGTTGCAGATGAACATGAGGAAGTGTTTTTCCTAGTGAAATATCAAGAGCATGTAAATGTAGCTCCAGTACCAGCATCAGCTCCAGCTCTAACAATTGCACCTTCCGCAATTCTCCACCTCTGTCTGTATCCACGCCCGCATACAGTACTCACCTGCTTCTAACTGGCCACAGTCACAATTGCAGACAACAATGACAAAGCTACCTTCATCACTCAAGTTGTCGATCCTATCAGCTCCAAGGATACCATGCGTCATCTAGGTGCTCATCACTAAGAGATGGCAGTTCAAGAAGAATTTGACAGAATTCAAAATCAAAGCACCTGGGATCTCGTGCTATAGCCACCAGATCAACCAGTCGTAACTCGCAAATGGTTCTCTAAATGCTACTAACTGTGTCTCGTAGCCCGCTGCTACAGTCAAGTGCTAGGTCTGAACTACGGCAACACCTTTACACCTGTGGCTACGTATTTTTCTATTTGAATCATCTTGTCACTTGCTACTGCTAACAATTGGATTTTGCACCGGATGGACGTCAAGTGTGCCTTCTTCAATGGCAACTTGAACAAGACAATCTACATGACCCAACCTGAAGGCCTTCTGTACCCCAGTGAATCTCATCTGGTGTGTCTTCTCAAACGCTCCCTCTGTGAGTTATTGTAGGCACCATCATAATAGAACCTGAAAATACACAATTGTCTTCTTGGCAAAGGACTAACTCACCTTCACTCCAATCACTCGGTCTACTTTCGATCTGGCAATGAGACCTTGGGTATCATCCTCTGCATCAATGATCTCATTCTGTTGGGTCCCTCTCTCTCTGTCATTGTTGTTTTCAAGCAATACTTGTCTCAACGCTTTGAAATGAGTGACATGGGCCCCTTGAACTAACATGTCAGCATTCAGGTACACCAGCTTACAGGTTGTTGTGAGATCTTGATCAATCAGGCTACTTATGCTCAACGTGTCGCTGGAACATTCCAACTTGGAAATGCCAAATCCATGGCTACACCATTCGTCATTTAGCACGGCCTCACAAAGGAATTATGGTTAATGGCAAAAAAGCCCGCATATCCACATTCCCAAAGGGCGAACCCTCCCACATCCAAGAGCAAAGTTTTATGTCCCCAATACCCAACACTTTAAAACATAAGAACGACTTATCCGGCTCCCTTGCAATGCTCGATCAGCGACATGCGTCGCTCATCGAGCATTGCGAGGGAGGTGATGCTACAACAACGATCGCAGAGGGGCGACGGACACGTCGTCGCGCCCCCCCCCCCCCCCCCCC
>SZWC01002159.1:131906-163277 GCA_023375785.1 Penium margaritaceum
TGTATATGTATATGTATATGTATATGTATATGTATATGTATATGTATATGTATATAACCGCCAGGCCTTGGACATGACTAAAATACAAAGGAAGGTACCAAGACAAGGACAAGGAAGTACCTTGCCGTCACGAAGGTCCTCAATGAGGCAGACGGCACCAACACAACCTCATAAACGACGGGTCCACCTGGCCACTAAAAACAGTTTTTGTGGGTAACATGAAACAGAAGGGGACCATGAGGAACACAATTCCAGACACTCTTTGTGCAGGACGTTACCTCAAAGGAGAAGAGAGAAAGTAGGTTTGACACGTTGAGAAGGATACGGACACCATGAGCAAGAGTGTGATTCTAGTGTCTAGAGATGTCATTTTTCAAAGGTGGGTAGGGATCCAAGGACTTCATACACATCCGGTGAAAAGACAAGAAACAAAAAGTGGATCCCATGAACTCGCCACCGCGATCACATCAACATGTGCATAGACGATGACCACGGGCGAATTCAGCCTAAGGCAGCCAAGACTCAAGGATACGACAAACATCACTCTTTTGTCACATGGAAAAGACCTAATACATGCACAAAATGTCATCAGTCAGGGAAAATGCGTAATGCCCGGCACCATCCATAAAGTCATGAGGGCAAGGATCCATGACGTTGTCATGCAATAGGTAAAAGGAATGACAGTGCAAGTGGGAGATGTGGAAAAAGGAGACCGATGCATCTTGACCTGAGGGTATTCAAGGCAATCACCAGTACGAAAAACAAGGAAAGTGGAGGAATCAAGACAATGCACGAGCGGACTACAGAGCTAGCTGTCAGTTGCTCCGTAAGCGGTAAAGCAAAAACTGTGTATGCACCAGGGAAAAGGAACAGATGTGAACAAGAGCAATCGTGGTAGAGGAGTCTGTAAAGGAGGACACACGGAAAAGACGATCATAACTCATGAAGCAAGATGTGGCTACTAGTGCGAAACGATGTAGAGTCAATCCTCTCGCTGGATTCCATGCCTTCATCATTGAGAGTGCTAACAGAGAGCAGACTCAACTCAAGAGAGGGCACGTATACCACATCAAGCATCTCCTCATCAGGCCAATGGAACGTACAATTGAAACAACCTCAAACTAGTAGAAGTTGGTCCATGCCACTGTGCACAAAGTGGATGGAGCCAGTAATAACCAATGAGATGAAGGTTGCACGAGGGGAATTCATGTGATGGGTGGCCCTAGAGTGGAGAATGTAGAGGACACTCCACACATGCACAAATGCAAAGAAACAGCTCATAGTAATGATAGCCGAGCCTGGTGGGGGATGCTGACCACAACCAGCAAGGCAATGAGGCAAACGATGAAACTACCATTCAGTCATCCACAAAACATAAAAAAGAAGACAGCTCTAAATGCGACCAGATGTCAAGCCACAGGTAGCCCAATCAGACTCACATGCAAGAAACCTTAGATATGTACATGTTGAAGTGACATTCCCCTTGTCCACATCTCATATTTGGACATGTAAAGGACACACTAGGCATGCACTACTCCCTTGGAGTAAGTCCCCTAAGTCTTGTCCATATAGAAAAGGCACTGCTCCTTTGGAGTAAGTCCCCTTGGTCAAAACTTGATAGAAAAGGCACTGCTCCTTGTGGCTTAGACATTCCAGAGTTAGTCTCTAGTGTAGAGGTCACTGGATTAGATCCCGGCCCAATGACTAATTTTCTTTGTGACCAAAAGGGGAACAGGAAGGTTCTGAGAGACATATCAAAACATTCCAACGTCCATCCTGGTGGCTAGCGCCACTTGGTGGTCACAAAGAGCGTCATGTAGGCAAGGGGGATGATGCAATCCAGATTACCCCAAAGTGGCTCATCCAAGGAGCCACTGCGCGCCTAGGCTAGAGGCTGGCTCTAAGACTACAAGTACCTATCAGTTGCATGTGATTCATTGTTGTTCTTACCTTTGAGAATCCTCACACAATTATCCACCAAAGGCACACTGAAGAAGCATTGCTTGGTCTAAGCCCCAAGTGTTAGCCCCTCGTACGAAAGTGACCAGGTGCTAAGGACATGGTGCAAGGAAGTGATTCCTATGAACTACTCAATGTGGAACTGTGATTCAGAGGGTGATTTTAACTCTTAGATGAAACACTAGGAGCGAACGGCGAGTGCCAATGTGTCTGCCTTGTTTTCTGGCTCGTTGCCTCAGGCCAGTTGACAAATGGTTATGGGCACACACTGATTAGTTGTAAGGCATGCTTTTAGGTGCTCTTTCACCCTATTTTCTAGAGCGTGCATTAGCTCCATCAACTCTATCAGCTCCATGTGCTCCATCAGCTCCAACGACGGTTGCTAGCACATTGCGAACAAGGGCCAAGGACAAGCTGTGCCCTTGGAGGTACGACCCTTGGACCCTAACCAAGGTCTGTCCTTAGAGGCACGACCCTGGGTTTGCTAGAATGCATTCTTCTCTTTTTGTAGGTGATCAACAGTTGATGGGAAAGCAAGGATCATCACCTTCTAAAAGTGGTATCGGAAAGCAATGTACATCAGCCTAAATTGGCCTCAACAAAGCAGAGAAGCACAGAAAAAGAGAAGCAACATGATGACCCCTAAGACACTCAGTCTTGAGCAGGTCAATGGTTGCATGTCAAAGTTCATAAGGATGGGTTTTCCCTTATGGAAATAGCAGTTTGAGATCATCATGAGACTGTGCACCTACGTAAAAATGTTCCTTGGACAAGAGGTTGAGCTACCAAAGGACGCCACTGGGTATGGACAATGGAGTGCCAAAAATGACATGGCACTCCCGATCCTTGTGACATCAGTGTAGGAGTCACATCATGGCCATCTCCATGGCATCACATATGCATCGAAGGCTTATGGGAAGCTTGCATGTGTGCAATGACTGTTGCTAATTGTTTGTTCATTCTTCAAAAAATGATTGGGATGTGAAAGGAAAGGAGCCATCCGGCTCAGTTTCATGTCCACATGAGCAAGTTCCGGCAAACTACCGGAAGCCTGCTCCGACTGTCAATCCGTCTTCACCATTGGAAAGATCAGGTGGAAAATTGTCTATGGTCCAAGTTTCAAGCCAATCCAACCGTTGCATTGGGAGATATGAATTGTTTAAGTTTCCGGGGTCATGGACCGTCGATGTCTGGGTAACCATGGGTGACGACTCCATGCCGTCACACATGAGAAAAGAAAAAGGCAAGAGGTCCAGGGTCAGGACCTGATGGGAGAAATATCCAAAAAGGTCGTGGATTCTTGAGTTGCCTTGTCAGCGTGTGCTGACTAGGAAAAAGGTACCTCTCCTTGTTTTTGAGGTGAGGTGAGATCCTTGTGTTCTAGCCATGGACACATGGTGATTCTCTATGGGATTATGGGTTATGTAACCACTAGGATTGTGCCATGAGATAATCTGTAGCTCTCTAGGTCGTGTGTGAGTGGTCAGCCTGATTGCTAGGCTGATTTCTTCTCTTGTGTGAGATTATAGACTCTAGTGTGTGAGTCTTAGCCTCCATGGCTAAGTGGTGTGGCTTGTGAGAGGGCTCACTTGCCCAAGCTCTAGCTCTATGTGTACTCCATCATTTTGAGTGCTTCAAAAACCATTCTTCAAAACAAGTGATTCCCTTTCAGTCCCATATGCTCGCTGCTCCAAATCTCCCTCTCTCCTCCAGTTCCAACACTTGACATTAGAGCCAAGTTTTGCCAGCTTCATCCAGCACAGGCCGTCACTTTGAGAGTGACTGGTTCGGTCCAAACCTTCACCAAACTTGACAACCAACCACTGGATTTTCAATTTCAAGAGACAATCTTCCCAATGAGCCCAAGATCCCAAAGATCCAACGATTGGGTTGAGATTTATGCTCAAAACAAGGTCGACCAGGGCTACACTCTTCTCACTGATACGACTGTCGCCTTGTGATGACCATAACTCTCTCATTTCTTTATCAAATTTTTAAATTAGCACATGAAAATTCAAGTGTTTATCCTTAGCTTTCCATTGGTGCAAATCTATCTGCATTCCATTAGTACGTTTGGGTGAAACGCCATTCACAAGCTGGCTGGTGTGAGCTGGAGTAGGAGCAGTAACATACTCTGTTTTCAAAAAGACATCTCTTAAAAACCCCTGTTGATGACCCTGTTTTATGGGTCCATCTGAATGCTTTTGAGCTGCATTTTCCTGTGATGGACTCATTTTCTACAAATTCCCTGTCTGCTGGCCTCTACAGTCCATTTTCTGTTAGACAGATTTCTTGCAGAAGTAGCAGCACAAGCAGGGGTTGTGCCACCACTCAAGGGCAGCGTTGAGCATCACCAAAGCTCAAAATGGCAGCACCAGGTGTGGTCACAGCAGCCCAGCCCTTGGAGAGGCTGGAAAGGCATGCCAACTTCATGTTTTGGACAATCCGTACCCGC
Organism: Penium margaritaceum; assembly: GCA_023375785.1. Lineage (NCBI taxonomy): Eukaryota > Viridiplantae > Streptophyta > Zygnematophyceae > Desmidiales > Peniaceae > Penium > Penium margaritaceum. The sequence continues at coordinate 136,321 of SZWC01002159.1, forward strand.
CTCCTTTTGGAGGGGAGGGGCTTGTGGGAGGTGGTGAGCTGCGACGAGCACGCTAGGCCTCCACAGGTAAAAGGCATCACCGTAGCGCATGTGGTCGTAGGGAAGACGCCGCAGAAAGGTGTCGTTGATGCAAGTTCATCTACAACTTCAGCTTCGGCATATCAGGAGTGGAAGAAGAAGGACAGGCAAGCCTAAAGGCTGCTTGTCAACACCATCTCCAACCCGCATCTTCAATACGTCACTGACAAGGCTAATGCAAAACATGGGTGGGACATGTTGTGTAAGAAGTATGAGAGCAAGGATCCTACATTCCTCATGCTTTTGGAGGAGAAGATGATGGCATTGAAAATGCAAGGTGGAGAAGGGATGGAGGCGTACTTGGACAGGGCAAACGAGTTGGCAAAGCAGCTGAAAGCGGTCGGGAACACTAAGGAAGAGACGCGCCTCATCCTCCTCTTGCTCAGGGGATTCCCAATGAGCTACGACATGGTTCGAGAGACGTTGGAATGCCAGCCGACTCTTGACCTGGACTTCATCTGCACGCACCTGGTGCACATGGAACTGCGTCGCAATGTAGTAAAGCGCAATGGTGGCAGCAGTAGTGAAGCAGCATTTGTGGCCACAAGCTCGCGTATCCAGCAGCAGCAGCAGTCTAGGCAGCAGAGAGGCAAGAGGAAAGGTGAATGCCACTACTGCCAGAAGGAGGGACACTACAAAAATGAGTGTTTCAAGCTCAAGAGGCACCAGAAGGAGCAACAGGAGCAGTAACAAAAGTTGCAATCTCCACAGTCGCAACATCAATAGTCACAGCAGCGTCAGCAGCAGTAGCACAACCACACCGGTGTGGGCCACTTTGGCAACATGAATGTGGCCAAGGAGTAGTACGACCGCCTCTTCATGGCGAATTCTGACACGTCGCAAGTGGAGAAGGCGGATCTCGCATGGTAGAAGGATGCGTGGTGTACCAAGAGCCTGGCGCACCACAAGGAGTGGTTTACGCAATAGCTCTCCATTCCCCCCTGACCGATTGCTTTGGGTGATGTTCGAGTGGTGTATGCTGAGGGGATTGGGATTGTGGTGATGTGGTTGGAGACCCTGCGTGGCATTGAAGTGGGAGTGTTCCATGGCATGCTGTATGTACCTGATGCTGTGTTCAACCTTCTCTTAGTGTCCTCTCTCACCACAAGACTGCGAGTCGTCTTTTACAACGACTATGGCTACATCCTCGACAAGGAAAGGGGAGAGGAGTTGGCCAGATTGGTGAGGGAAGGTGACATGTACCACCTGTTGGGGGTGACCAAGATCCCGCGTGAGCAGAGCCTTGCAACAGTGTTGGTCTTGGCCCATCGCCAATCGATGCCCATCGATGCCCATCAATCCATTGATGGACCCCTATCCGGAAGCATCGATGGGGCCTCTCATGCAAGGGGCACAGAACTGCCCAAAAGTGCACAGGTTCTTTGGGTTTGGGCACATTCACAATATGTTTATGGCATTCACATCTCCTAAAGAAGTACATTAAAATCCAGAATGAAACCATTATCATTGTTTCATCCATTTTCATGCACTTTGGCATTGCAATACATAATCCCACAGTCACATTCATATCCTACTATCCATACACATTCATGTGGCCTTATGTATAATGGCTTGCAATTATTAGCACTTGTATGACTACTCTGCATTCATGTCCACTTCACATACTACATTGCTTGAATCTCTAAGCAAGCACAAGCAAACATTGCAAAGGGGAGAGGAGAAAACATTGCTTGATAGAATGATCGAGGACAAGTGACAAGTGATAAGGACAATGACAATGAGAATGAAAATCTACTTCTGCTTGCGCTTTGCTACCTTCAATGCAAGCAGCCCTGATTGCTTCAGCTATCGCACGCTTCACAGCTGCTGCTTTGGCTACACCAGGCTTTGCTGTGGCCTTTGCAGCAGGGCCAACTCTGGAGGCTGCAGTAGATCCCTTGCGCGTAGGTGATACTTCAGTATCCTGCATCCCTTGTACCAAGAAGACCTTCCTCCTGATGAAACGCCTCACCTCCCTCTTCCTCGACCGAAAGCTGGCATCACGGAGAGAACAAATCTGCTTCCACACATCCAGTCCAACAAACGTCTCCAGCTCCTCCCAAAGCTCCAGAAGCCTTTTGACCATGGAGAAGACCGATGCAAACCGAGTATTGCACCGGTTCTTCAACACCTTGCCGCCTGTCTTCTCCTTCATCCACGTCCTCGGCATCGCTTTGTTCTTGAAAAAAGCAATAATCTTCTCACACCGTCCAATGACACTTGTACCCCACGTAGATTTCCCCACATCCTTCATGATGAGGTCCACGTTGTGTGCACAACACCCCTGAAAGAACAATCGTGGGTAATTTTCCCGCAACTCTGTGAATGCCTTCTTGTTCACTGATGCGTTGTCGCAGATAACAGAAACAACCTTTTCCTCTCCCACCATCTCAATAGCTTCCTCGATCATGCACGCCACGTGGTCTGCATCCCGGGTCAGTCCACTGGCGTCGAGAGAGAAGAGGTGCACAGAAACCATGGAGTTCACAGCCATGGCGCTGTAGATTGGTCTGACCTGCCAGTCAGACCACTTGTCTACGGCTAGACTGCACCCATAAGTGCTCCAACCCTGCTTCAAAGGAGTGTCAAGTGCTTCCAGCTCCTTGTCTAAATTTGGAAGTAGGTCACCCACCACAGTGGACATTGCAGGCAGCCGGAAAGCAGTGGTGACCTTGGCATTTTTTATGACCTCCATCAGCACTGCCTCACGGCAGAAAGAAATGGGCAGGGCTGAGATGCACATCAACTTGACAATGCTGAGCTGGCACTTTTCGTTGTTGGACCGGTTTGAGTGCTCAACTATCGTAGACTGCCGGAAGCTAGCTGCCTTGTTGATGTCAAAGATGGGAACCTCACCCTGCAAGGTGGTTGTAACCGTTTGCCTCGGCTGCTTCTCTGGTTCCCCATCGTCGCTGTCCACCACCAGCGTCACACCGCCCAGTGCAGCCCGGGCCTCCTGTTGCTTCTTCTCCCACAGCTTCAGCCACTGGACAGCCTTGTCCTTTGTGCCCCACTCTGCCCCTTCTCCCTTGTAGATACTGACACGATACGGCTGCCATCCAGCCGGGGGAGGTGGGTACCCCTCCAAACCAAGGGCATCTCGGCATAGGGGAGGAGGGTGAGGACACTTGGCGACGTTAGGGTTGTTGCATGCAAAATGTCCCCATATGCGGTCACATGTCCCGCCAGTCTTCTTAGCACAAGAGCCGCAGATGAAGCTGGGATTTTTGGCATCCATGGGGCACGGCTCACAATGTTTGCTCAGCTCTTTTGTGAGAAAGTCACCTGTCAACGGCCGCTTCTTCGGTGGGTTCTACATCACTGCGTCGAACCGACTTGAGGCTGCCGAGAGATTAGCAGAACTTCCCTCATGCGAGGTGCCTGTCTGCGAGGTCATGCTAGCTCGCCTCAACAGTTAGCCAAAATGGCTAACTGCTTAGACAAACATCGAAGAGAGCAATGTTGTGTGACTGCCGCACTTCGGCAGTCCCACACGGTAGTCTCTGCCAGGTCGAACCGTCGGGTCGACCCGGCGTCGCCAATGTTGACCCGACAGGATTGCATGGTTGAGATGATCAGTTGGAGCTGCACATCGGACGGGCCAGAGAGCCTTATCGCTCAGATGTTTATGTGCCACAAGGTCACGCATGTCACCATGTTTTGTGTTTATGATCCATGAAGTTGTTTACAGGCAGGACAGACATGACGTGACGTGGACCAAACCACGGTTGCAATTGCATGGTTACACGATGAGGTATCTTCAGGAAAGACGAGGTCATGCATGGATGTTAGCAACTGTTTCCCATTGGATGATGGGTGATATGACTTGACACATGGCATGTACACATGTCACAATCATGGTTGCTAGAAAAAAAAAATCCCGGAAAAATTTGCCCAAAGTCGAACTCGTCGGTGGACCCATTTTCACCTCAATATGCGGTCCTCCGACGTGTGGGGCCCCACTCGCTCGCTTGGTGAGGGCAGCATGCACTCGCAGCCTGCATTGGCATCAATGCCACATCGATGCCCGTCGATGTGCCGATGTCGATGTAGGCGCCCTCCATCGGGCATCGAGGGCAACTATGTCTTGCAGTAATGGTACAGGCGACAGATGGCAGAATCTGGCATGCGCGCTACGTCTACATCGGCATGCACGCCTTGTAGTAGCTTCAAAGGAAGCAGATGGTGCACAACTTGCCCATCATCTCCAACTTTGAGCAGTAGTTTTGCATTGGCTGTTTGGAGGGGAAGTAGCATCGTGAGGCGTTCTCTGGAGTAGGGGAGCGCGCAAACGAGGTGCTAGAGCTGATCCACACAGACTTGTGTGGCCAAATGCAGACCCACAGCTTTGGAGGCTCTAGGTATTTTTTCACCTTCATTGATGATTTCAGCCGTTACACAACTATGTACTTCCTTTCCTCCAAGGACCACTGCTTTGACAGGCTCAAGGAGTTTAAGGCCATGGTGGAGAACCAGACAAGAAAGAAACTTAAGGCGTTGCGCAGCGACCACGGTGGAGAGTACCTGAGCAAGGCGTTCTAGGAGTACCTCGCAGCACCTAGCATCAAGGCGCAGCGCACTGCGCCCTACTCGCCGCAGCAAAATGGTGTAGCAGAACGCGCCAACCGCACCATGATTAAATCACCGTGTTCCATGCTCCACGCGGCTCGGCTGACCTACGACTTCTGGGCCAAAGCCGTGAGCACTGCGGTCTACATGAAGAACTGTAGTCTAAATAAGGCCTTGGAGCAGATGACGCCGTACGAGGCGTGGTTCAGCAAGAAGCCGAGCGTGGGTCATCTTTGCGCGTTTGGCAGCTTGGCGCACATGCACGTGCCTAAGGAGAAGCGGTAAAAAACGGACGTGAAGAGCGCACAGATGCTGATGATGGCTATGACGTGGAAAGCAAGGCGTATCGCCTCTATGAGAGGGATACCGGCCACGTCATCATCTCGAGGGATGTCGTCTTCCACGAGAGTAACGTCATTGCCACCAACATTGTTTGTGGAAAGGCGACAGAACCAACATCTGACGAGGCAGTGGGAGAAGATACTCTCCCTGACCCAGTCCCTCCTGCTCCTTCCTTCATTGTGACAATGGGAGAGCCCCTCTCCTCTTCCGTGTCTGATGCAGCAGATACAACAGCCTCATGGGCACAAGCGCAGGATGAAGATGCACCACCATTATCCGCGGCACTTGTGCCAGCTGCACCGCGCAAGCCGCCCGCCAATGCTCCAGCACCAGGTCGCAGGTACCCTCTCAGGGTGCGCTACAAGCCTTGTGAGCGTGGCCATTTCTGGATGCTAGAGAAACTAGAACAGATGAATGTCGCAGTTGCAGCAGACTCTGATGAGCCAACGTCATACAAGGAAGCCATGCTTGCACCAGATGCAACAGATTGGGTGCAAGCTGTGGAGGAGATATAGTCACAGCTCGATAACGGTACTTGGGAGCTGACTGAGCGTCCACCTGGACGCAAGGTAATCAAGTGCAAGTGGGTGTTCAAGAACAAGAGGGGCACAGATGGCAACCTCGAAAAACACAAGGCAAGGCTCGTCGCCAAGAGGTACTCGCAGCAAGAAGGCATCGACTACACTAAAACCTTCACTCCTGTTGCTAAGTTTCCAACTCTGCGCACGCTCCTCTCTTATGCAGTAGCTGAGGACTTTGAGATTCACCACGTGGATGTCAGGACGCCATTCTTGAATGGTGACTTGGAGAAGGAAATCTACATGGTGTAGCTGGAGGGGTTTCGTCATGGATGACCAAGAGAACCTGGTTTGCATGCTACAGGTGTTGTTGTACGGCCTGAAGAAAGCATCACGTGTTTGGAACCAAAGCATTTGATGCGGAGCTGCAGTGCATGGGGTTCGAGAGGAGCAACTGTGACTACAGTGTCTATCGCTGTCAGCATGGTCATGAGATCCTCAAGATCATTGTCTATGTGGATGACATGCTCCTCCTTTCCAACAGCATGTCTACACTGCAAGAGTTCAAGGAGGCCATGCACGAGCGCTTCCAGATGTCTGATCTCGGGGAGGCATCATACTTCCTTGGCATCTAGATCACGCATGACCGCAAATCACGCTCTCCATCACTGCATCAAAGTCGTTATATCAAGGATGTCTTGCGGCGGTTCGGCATGGCTGAGGCCAAACCCATCGGCACGCCGCTGGAGACGCGGCAATACATTGTGAGCTCCAATGGAGAGGCGGATGCAGCTGAGCGCCAGAAGTACCAAAGCACCGTCAAAAGTCTCATGTACCTGGTGCTCGCAACCAAGCCCGACCTCGCACAGGCTGTAAGAACTCTAAGCCATCACATGGCTAATCCCGCACCTGAGCACCAGAAGGCAGTAAAGCAGATCTTCCGCTTCCTTGCTGGAACCATCAACATCGGCATCACCTACAACAGCAACAATAACAGCATCATCGGCTACACAAAAACACATTGGACTTCAGACCATGAGGACGGCAAGTCCATCTCTAGACATGTGTTCCTCATGAATGGCACTGCCATCAGTTGGTGCAGCAAGCGGTAGGTGGAGGTCGTCGCCACCTCAAGCACAGAAGCAGAATACGTCTCTCTCAGCTTTGCAGGTAAAGAAGCAGTTTGGCTTCAACGTCTTATGGCAAAGATAAGTGGCAGTGTAGCAGTTCCTGTTTGTGTGCACGTCGACAACCAGAGCGCAATCGCACTCGCGAAGAATCTTCAGCACCATACATGCACCAAGCACATTGACATCGCATATCACTTCCACAGGCACATGGTGCACGTTGGTGCTATCAAGCTGGAGTTAACTCCAACCAACAATCAGGTCGCAGATGCCTGCACCAAGCGAGTGACCCATGAGAAGCAACAGTTCTGCATGAAGGCATGTGGACTCAGCCCACTCTGACTGTGGCAAAGTGGGAGATTGTTGGGAAAGGAGCCATCCGGCTGAGTTTCAGGTCCACACGAGCAAACTCCACGAACCTACCAGATTTGTGCTCCGATCGTCAATCTGTTTACATCATCAAAAAGATCTGGTACCAAATTGTCTACGGTCCAAGTTTCAAGCCGATCCAACGGTCGGATTGGGAGATATGAATTGTTGAAGTTTTCGAGGTCATAGACCGCCGATATCTGGGTGACCATGGGTGACGGCTCCATGCCTTAGCCTGAGAAAAGAAGAAGGCAAGAGCTCCAGGGTCAAGACCTGATGGGAGAAATATCCAAAAAGGTCCTAGATTTTTTGGTTTCCTTGTCAAAGTGTGCTGACTAGGAAAAAGGTACCTCTCCTTACTTTGTAGGTGAAGTGAGATCCCTGTGTTCTAGCCATGGACACATGGCGATTCTCTATGGGATTATGGGTTATGTAACCACTAGGAGTGTGTCATGAGAGCATTTCTAGCTTTCTAGGTCGTGTATGAGTGGTCAGCCTGATTGCTAGGCTGATTTCCTCTCTTGTGTAAGATTATGGACTCTAGTGTGTGAGCCATAGCCTCCATGGCTAAGTGGTGTGGCTTGTGAGAGGGCTGACTTGCCCAAGCTCAAGCTCTGTATGTACTCCATCATTTTGAGTGATTCAACAACCATTCTTGAGCACAAGTTATGCCCTTTCAGTCCCACATGATCACTGCTCCAAGGCTCCCTCTCTCCTCTAGTTCCAACATGCGAGTGAGCGAGGGAGAGTCAATTCTGGACTTCCCAGTGCAATTTGTAGGATTTCTGCAACAAGTAATCCAAGTGAAGTGTGGAATCAACACCAACATGCAAACCATGATCCTCCTCATGGCGCAACCTTAAAGCTAGAGTCCTCTAATCATAGTCTTCGGGGATAGGAAGGAGGAGGAGCTGACATATGAGGTAGTGTCTCAGCACGTGCTCAACGAGGCCATGCATCAAAGCGGTAATGAGGCCAACATTTTGGCCTATACTGCACAGTACATTAGTCATGGCAACAGCTCCTCTTCTGGTCAAAGTGGCAACGGCAACAGTGGTGGTGGAGGTTGAGGCAATGGTGGCAGTGGAAAGGGTTGCAGCAACCTGGGAAGTACCATAACTGTGGCGAGCCTGGACACTGGGCACGGGAGTCCATAGCTCCCATGAAGGAGACAAAGGTAATGGTGGAAAGAAAGAGGGCAAAGGAAAGGGTAAGAAGGAGTTGATGAACATGATGGCTGGGAGTGTGCCGACAACCAAGGGAGCAGCACTACTCAAGTGTGGAGCCTACGGGCTTGACTCTGGCACGAACCACCACTCTTCAACGAAGAAGGACGGGTGCATGTATGTTGGGGACACCAAAAATTGCTTTAAGTGTGACAATGGCAGCCTTGTCCATGCACAAGGCAAGGGAGACAAGTTGATCAACATCAATGTGAACGGTGTAAAGAAAGACTTGAACGTGGAGAACGTCGTCTACATGTCATCTTTTGCAGCAAACCTCTTATCAGTGTCCAGAATCAGGGACCATGACAAGACGGTTGTCTTCACAGATGTAGAGGCCGTGATTGTGAAGAACGAGGACATCAAGATCTCCTATCCCAAGGAGAGTCTTCTTGCACAAGTCCCAAGACTTGATGGACTCCACGTGTTATAGACCAAACCCCTTGAGAGTACATACGTGGATATGCGGTGGTTCAAAAGCCTTAGTCTCCCAAGTTTGACATTGCACCACAGGCCGTCACCATGGCAGCTAACTCCATCAAAGACGTAGATGCTGGGTTGTGGCACAGGCACTTTGGCCATGTGGGAGAAAGCACAGTACAAGCTATGCAGCAGCACGAAGTCGCTCATGGGATGGAGGGATGTAAGGCCAAGGATGAGGGAAAGTGCTAGAAGTTGTGTGGGCCATGCCTCTAAGGCAAGGCAAACAGAAAGCCCTTTGAGCATAATGGACAACGTGCGGCACCAATCTTGGACCTGATTCAATTTGATGTGAGTGGGCCATTCTGCACTTCTTCAAATGGCAGCAGCAAGTGTCTTGTGACCTTCAACGATGACTACAATCCCAAGATATGAATGTGCTTTCTCAAGGCAAAGGGACAGGTCAAGGAGAAGCTACAAGAGTTTGTCACCATGGTAGGGTGGCAAACGAGCAAGAAGGTCAAGGCGCTATGCACGAACAACGGTGGTGAGTAAGAGGCGTGCAAGGGTTGGTTGAGCCAACACGGCATCAACCACCACACAACTATGCCTAGCACCCCCCAAAAGCAATGGAACTGCCGAGCGGATGAACTAGACTATCCTCGGCATGACAAAAAGCATGCTTGTTGATGCCAAACTCCCACCTCACTTCAAGGATGAAGCTACAAGAAGTGCTTGCTACCTTGTGAATCTTACTCCAGCATTTGCACTTGGAAGACGCGATAAGAAGCAGTAAAAGAAGTAGCTGAGGACGCTGCAAGAGGCTTGGTCAGGTGAGAAGCCAAATTCCTCACACTTTAGGGTTTTTGGCTGCACTGTCCAGGTAGAGACCCAAGCAGGAGAAGGAAGTTGCAAGCTTGATGCACGTGCTCGCAAGTGTGTACTGGTTCGATGCAATACTGCACACAAGGCACGGCTATGAGACCAAGCAACTGGAAATCTCATTAGAAGCCGAGACGTCGAGTTTGATGAGAGGAAGCTTGACAAGGGAGAGCTGCTGGATCCCCTCCATGTTCTCAAATCAGGAGAATGGGTTGTGTTGCTCGATTCAGGTGATCTGGCACGTGAGTCGTGACAGATGATGCGTGTAAATCAGGATGATGGTGCGGCACAAAGAGTGGTAGTGCAGGCTGACATAGCAAAGGACTCTGATACTGAGTCTGAATCGTCAGAGGCCTTTGAGTCAAATTCTGAGGCCGGTGGGTCTTCCTCAAACAGCAGATCGCCAATACCACAAGCATTACCCAAACAAGAGCAACAAAAGTAGCTTAGCCTTGAAGCACCACCAGCAACACTCCAGCATAGCATGCGCCCAGAAGTAACCTCCGCCAAAGTACGATGCTCAGAGTGCGAAATGGTCAGGACTCACCTGGTAATGCTTGGCTCAGGGAGAGCCTGTNCCAATACCACAAGCATTACCCAAACAAGAGCAACAAAAGTAGCTTAGCCTTGAAGCACCACCAGCAACACTCCAGCATAGCATGCGCCCAGAAGTAACCTCCGCCAAAGTACGATGCTCAGAGTGCGGAATGGTCAGGACTCACCTGGTTATGCTTAGCTCAGGGAGAGCCTGTGATCGTGGCGCAAGCCATGAACATGCCAGATGCAGCCAAGTGGAAGGAGGCAGTGGATAGCAAACTCGTATCCATTGAAGAGAACGGAACATAGGTTTTGGTAGAAAGGCCGCCAAACGCTCATGTGGTGGGGTCACAGTCGGTACTCCGGAAGAAGTTCAGGTAGGATGGTACTTTTGACAAGTACAAGGCAAGCGTTATGACGAAGTGGTTTTCCAAGTATGCAGGCTCGAAGTACAAAGAAACATTTGTGCCTGTCGTCACCTTTGCCTCCATCAAATCCTTGTTGGGCATTGCTTCTACAAAAGATGTGGAGTTCCATCGGATAGATGTGAAGAAAGGTTTTCCCCTACTGGAAGCTTGACAAAGATGTGCTGATGGAAGTGCCAAAGGGAGTGCAAGATCCTGAGGGCAAGGTTGCAAATAGGTAAAAGTGCTCTACGGGCTGAAATATGTCCCAAGGATGTGGTACGAGTAGATGGACGTCTTCATGGTTGCGCTCACCTTGACGCACTGCCAGAACGACCCTAGTGTCTACGTGCAAGAGGATGAGCAAGGCTTGATGCTGGTTGCACTATACGTGGATGACCTGATCATCTACTCGTCATCAGTGAAGCTATTGAACATGATGAAGTCAGACTTCAGCAGCACAAAGGGCATGGGTCCTCTCAAGTTCTTCTCCAGGATAGCCGTCCACCGCAACCGAACAACAAGTAGTATCAAACTGAACCAGACCAAGTACATCATGGAGGTCCTCAAGTGCTACAACATGGACTGGAAGCCCATCAGCACACCAATGACAACAAACATCAAGCTCTCCTCCTCCATGAGCCCCAGCATGGAAGCAAAATGGCGTGAGATGGAGAACATTCATTACCATTCTACTGATGGCAGCATCATGTATGCCATGGTAGGAACACGCCCTGACATCTACTATGCTACAGGATGGGTGAGCAGGTTTTGTGGCCAATCAAGGGCCAAAGCATTGGCAAGCAGTGAAGCGCATCATGCGCTATCTATAGAAGACAAAACACATGGGGTCAAATCCTTCTTGGAGGCCAAGAAGGATTTCAACCACTACACCTCCTGTGCTACTCCAACGCCCAGTGGAGAGGAAGAATCGATGACAGAAAGTCCACCTCAGGCTTTGTGTACCTCTTGAATAGTGGTGTAGTCTCTGAGACAAGCAGAAAGCTGGATTGTGTCTCCTTCTCTACCGCTAAGGTAGAGTACATCGCTCTATCAGAAGCATGCAAGGAGACACAGTGGCTATGCAGCTTGCTTGCTCAGATGAAAGAACCACAGACTGAAGCAATGGTGGTCCAGATCAACAACAAGAGCGCCATGAGAATAGCACAAGATGACATCATCTCCCGACGGACCAAGCACATCTACTACTCATGTGACCTGCTTGCAAAGGAGATTTTGGACCTGGAATCTGTCCAGACTAAGAAGATGCTTGCACATTGCATGACCAAAGCTCCTGATAGCAAACTTCATTCTACACGTACTCGAGGGATCGGTATGGTCAATGCAGCCGACTAAGACTAAGGCAAAGACTGGTGGAGAGAGAAGATATGTCACAGTAAATGGAAAGAGGTACAAGGGAGAGTTTGTTGATCTCATATGCCCCTTGTCCATAGCCGATATTTAGACATGCACAGGACAGACTAGGCACTGCTCCCTTGCACTGCTCCCTTGGAGTAAGTCCTCAAAGTCTGGTCCAGATAGACAAGGCATGCACTACTCCTTTGGAGTAAGTCCCCTTGGTCTAAACTGGATAGTGTAGCCACCAAACTTTGCCTCGAACAAATCCTTGTGGCTGAGACGTTCCAGAGTTAGTCTCTGGAGCGAGAGGTCATTAGGTCAAGTCCCGACCCTGTGAGTAGTTTTCTTTGTGACCAAAAGGGGGACAGGAATGTTTTGAGAGACATCTCGAAACATTCCAAGGTCCTTCTTGGTGGCTAGCTCCTTATGCGATCACTGGTAGCGCCATGTAGGCAGGGGGGCTGATGCAATCATGATTGCCCCCAATGTGGCTCATCCTGAGCGCCACTACGCGCCTAGGCTAAAGGCTGGCTCTAGGACTATAAGTACCTGTTAGTTTTGTGTGATTCATTACAGTTCTTGCCTTTGAGACTCCTCACAGAGTTTTCCACCAAAAGCCGATACTAAAGAAGCATTGGTTGGTCTAAGCCCCAGGAGTTAGAACATCTTGCGAAAGAAACCTGATGCTAAGGACATGGTGGAAGGAAGTGATTCCTATGAACTGCTCAATGTGGAACCGTGATTCTGAGGGTAATATCTCCTCCTAGTTGAAATACTAGAAGTCAAATGCAAGTGCCATTGTGTCGGCTTTTGTTTCTACCCCGTTGCCTCATGCCGGTTGGCAGTACTCACAATCTCACCACCCTGACCACGAAGGTAAGGCTAATGAACAAAATGACAAAGTGTAGTGCCCAACTAGCAATCATCCTTAGGTAGGTCACATGTGATGACGGAACCTAAAGATTCACGCCGTCGGGGAGCACCCGGCGAGACCCACATTGGTGGAGTGTAGGATCTATGAAGGAAGACATTGAAGTTAGGCTTCCCAAACTCCATAGGCCACATCAAGGGATAGAGCTCCTGGAAGGCGGCCAAAATGGTGTTGTAACTGGCTCAATGGAAAGACACTTTGGCTTGGAGGCCTTGACCTCGCTGAAGATGACAGACAGCTCATGGATAAGGCCGTTGACAATGGAGAGGATGGTTTGGAGTTGCTTATGCGATTTTTTGCACGGGCCATGTAGTAGTTTGAGACGACGTGCCTAGTAGACACCATCAATCTGATTTGTAGAAAGACAATGTGTTGAATTGTACAGTAAGGACCCTCTGCTGATGGCCTATCGGGATGGTGCAAACCTTAATGAGAGTGTAGGCACGGACCAGGTAAGTGGGAGTGTGGCATGCTGTGTCGGCGTTGTAGGACCCAATATCTTTAGTGAGATCATCTGGCCCTCCAGAGATAAGTGCACAAACAGCGCGTGCATAGTCTAAGTTGAAAGGGACAAAGGGAGGAACATTATAGGTGTTCATGGCTCATGGTAACATTCCTCGAGATGCTCTCCCTATCTCCATGTAATGAAGCGGGATTTCAAAGACAAGAAGGAGAGGTTAGAGGTGAAGGGGGTTGACAACATTTCAAAGTCATGCAGACATTGCAGAGATAGTGCGAGAGATTTGGCTACTATTGTGCTGGCTACGGCTGCTGCTTCATTGGGGTGAGACTGGTTTGGGCCAGAGGTAGTGGATACATAAGGGGATGTGGAGGCAAATATGGTAGGAATGCCAGTAGCAGTGGACGTAGTGGGGATTGAGCACTGTGTAGACTGCGAGCAGTTCAAGATGGAGTCAGAAATCTGTTCTGCAAAAGCATCTTGACCACTGTGTTTGTGACACAACCGCTCTTTACCTCAGCACTATGTATTGACTGATAACCCTCTCTATATGTATTCGTGCGTATGTGCCCTCGGGTGTGCAGTGCATGAGGACTCGGCGGTCGGTGGTGATCCACATTGATAGCGGAGACACGCGCTCGCCAAGCCCATCGCATGGCGGCGTCGTTCTCTTATCTCACGCACTCCGCCGGCCGTCGACCCTTGCCTGCCCCCGCTAGCAGACCTAGTTTTGTTCTTGAGATTCATGTTGCATATTGTGCTCGATGTGATGCGAGACCTAGATTAGACTCCAACTTGCAACTTTGTAGGACTGCTTTAGGTTTCCTAACATCTGGCATAGATGGTGACTTCGCAGGTGCTCTCACACCTTTTCTAGGCACATAGGGCGATTTCGCCCTCGCACCCTGTCGAGCGCCGGCGAGCGAGGCTTGCCGGCCGACGGGTGAGACTCGATTAGCAAGTCTCACCCGTAACAAGGGTGTACCTTGTTACTCAAGCACTTGTAGTAAAAACTTGTTAGCCGCCCTAGGGTTTTTGGAGCTAGCTTGCTCCATGCTTAACCAAACGAAGCGCCGTTTGTCCCATTAGATTCGCAAAGAGATTCTCATGGTATCAGAGCCCTCTCTCGGGCCTGAAAAGTGCGAGAACCAACCGTAGGAGCTGAAGAAGGGGGCGGCCGCCACTTGGACGCCACGTCAACTAGGGTCGAAGGGACACAGGGGGTCGACGAAGGCCATCTAAGGCGTCGACCTTGGCCTAAGGGGTCGCGCGAACCCTAGCAAGACCTCGCGCTTGCTGGAGAGGCTTGGGACGGAGCGCCGCCGACGAAGGAAGGCTCCACGCCTCTCCAAGGACCTCCCAAGGTGCTCAAACTGCAACTCCTGGGGGGATCAGGGTCTGGGGGGGCGGGATTGCTCTTGCAGGGTCCCAGGACGTCTTTGGAGGCTTTCCTAANCGCCTCCAGACACAACAACGGACCTCATGCTACTGCGAGCATTCAACGCCTTAACACGTGCACTGCCTGATCCGCAAGCATACGCCCTGCGTCATTTCCGCTTTGGCGGCCGGGGCGAGGATCCCTCTGATCCACGCAGTGGAGCAACACGACTGCATGAGGCTTGGCGTCACCTGTCCACGCGTCAAGAAGAGCAGGGCATGACCCTTGTAGTGACGCTCAGAGATCGCCTCCGCAATCTCTACCCTAAACCAGGGGCGCCAGTTGCTGAATTTTGGGATGAAGCCATGGATATTCGTCGTCGACTGTTGGGTCTGGGTGCATCGTGCTCTATCCTAGAGTGGCTGGACGTGGTGCTGCTCCACCTCGGCGAGCAGTACAAGGAGTTTCGGCGTGACCTCCTTCGTCGTCATCCAGTCGCTGAGATTGAGCTCATCGACCTCTCCTCTGTCTTCGAAGAGCTGCGCAACTACGAAGACATACTGGAGGGCAAGGCTCGCGATATGACAGCTGTACCACCGACAGCTTATGCACACCAGAGCTCCTCCTCCGCTGGTGCTGCAGCGACTTAGACCTCATTCACCTCTCTTGGTGGATCCTCCAGTGGGGGTCGTGGCTGGTCTGGTGGCAGTGGTCGCGGTCGTGGACGCGGTCAAGGTAACCAGAGGTGCAGCTATTGCAACCAGACTGGGCACTTCTGGCGTAGGTGCCCTTCCCTCCAGCAGCAGATGATGGAGAGACAGCAGCAGCAGACACAGCAGCAGCAGAGGCAGACACAACAGCAGCAGAGACAGATCCAGCAGCAGCATCAGTCAGTGCAGCAGTTCCCTGTAATGCAGCACTTTGGTGGACATGGAGCACCTGGGCTGCACCCCTACCATCCTGTAGCAGCAGCTACCTTTGGACTGCCGCCTCAGCATCAGCTTCAGTCACAGCCGCTGCAGCAGATGATGCCACAGTTGGGGCCCTATGGGATGCCCGTACACCACGTGCCACCATTTGCTGCGGCTCCGGTGCCGGTCCCAGGGTGGGCTCAGCGCGTGTGCGACGACATGGCGACTCCGCACACTGCTGACATGTAGAAGGCTCCGCCCATCACTTTCCCTCCAGAGACCACTACAGCGCCCCAGCCAGGTCCGCGCCTTGGGCACACGCATATCACTACATCACACATCTTGCCCATGCACGAGTGGTTGTTTGATACAGCAGCATCACATCACATGTCACCTCATCGCCAGTTGTTTGTGTCCTTGTATGCCACTCATGATGTAGAAGGTGTGCGGACGGGCTCAGGAGAGGTGCTGAGGGTGGAGGGCATTGGGACTGTTGCATTACAAGCACCGGGAGGGGTCATGTGGCTGACTGGGGTTTTGCATGTCCCTCGGCTGAAGGTGAATCTGTTGTCAGGGGGGCAGTTGGATCGCCAATTGGGCATGTCAACGCTGACGCAAGCAGAAAAATGCATGTTGTTTGATGCACACGGTGCATTGCTGGCCGATGGACCTTTGCATTCTGACATGCTGTACCGCTTAACCCTGTTCCCTGCATTGCCTTCCGACTGTGCACAGACTTACCTCATGACCAAAACAGACCCAAAGCATACTGAGCTCATCCACAGAAGACTGGCCCACATTAATACAGAACTGGTCACCGATCTGTTGAAACACCAACCTGCACATGGACTGAGCCCAGACGACTGTCCCCACGGCCTCAAGGCATCTGCCTGTCTGAACTGTCAGGAAGGAAAGGCACATCGACAGAGTTTTCCTGTATCACAACATGTCAGCGAGGTACCCCTCGAGTTGGTGCATGCCGACTTAACTGGACCCATGCCGGTCTCCTCAGTCCAGTATGCGTCATTGTACATTTTAACACTGACAGATGACTACAGCCGGTTTCGCTGGGCTTTCATGCTCTGCGTACCCTTCTGGCAGAGTCAGGTCTGACTTTTGGTTTCTGGGAGGAGGCTGTCAAGTACATTACTTGGGTGTGGAACAGAATACCTCAAGGACCTCTGCCCAGAACCATCACTCCCTGGGAGAGATGGTTCAAGAAGAAGGCAGACTTACGCCCTGCACGGGTGTGGGGCACTATGGCGTGTGTGTGGTTTGCTGACCCGCAACGTAGCCATAAATTGAGCCCACGAGGTAGATGGTGTGTCTTTGTCGGAGTCTCTCATGCCTCGAAGGCATGGAGGTTTTGGGACCCCGTGCATCATACGTTTGTCGAGAGTCGCGATGCGTCCTTCCTAGAACATATGCCATACAAGGTGTTCAAGGGACTCAAGCATGCACCGGTGCTCACTGTGCCTGAACGGTACCCTGAGTACGTGAGTGTACTCATCTTTGTCCCCACCACACAACATAAGGTTACACCAATCTCGAGGGAGCAGAAGGTCACAGGCCAGGTCACACCGGTCCCTGCTGACTTGCTCAATCCGGCTGATCTTGCTAGCATCAGTGCAGACTCCTCAGGGCCGCCACCTGGGCTGACCCCAGTGCAAACCAGTCCTGTCCAGCCTGATCCAGTTCGTCGCTCACAGCGAAACGTGGCCAGGGTGGATTACAGACAGTTCTATCACACTGCTGGTCTCACACAACCTGTGCATATCCCCCCAGAGCCTCTTACTGTCGAAGAGGCAAGGGGGCGCCCTGACGCAACAGAATGGGAAAAGGCTATGATTGATGAGCTGAACGCTCTCCTCGAGCATGAAGTTTATCAACTGGTGCCTCTTCCCCCCGGACGTAAAGCCATTGACCTAAAGTGGGTGTTCAAGGTCAAACGGAATATCCAGGGCTTGTTTGAGAAACACAAGGCTCGACTGGTAGCCAAGGGTTTCCACCAGATACCAGGGCAAGACTTTACGGACACTTACGCTCCTGTGGGCAAATACACGTCAGGTCGCGTGCTGCTGGGAGTTGCGGCACACGAGGACTGGGAAATACACCAAATGGATGTCAAGAATGCTTTCTTGAACGGATCCCTAGAAGAGGAGATTTATGTGGAACAACCGCCAGGGTTCACAGACGGAACAGACAGAGTCTGGCTACTGCTAAAGGCGCTGTACGGACTGAAACAGGCGCCACGGTGCTGGAACAAGGAAATCAGCCGAACACTAGAACTTGGAGGATTTCTACAAAGTTTGTCCGATCCCTCCCTGTTCATCCGTAGTGTTCGTGGCACTCCAGTCGCCCTTCTTGTGTATGTGGATGATCTACTGATCCTTTCACCTTCTCTCTCTCTTGTTCAAGACACAAAAGCACTGCTCACTGCACATTACCGCATGACTGACCTGGGAGAGGCACACAATTTCCTAGGCATGACCATCACGCGCAACAGAGCTGCACGCACCTTGACATTGCACCAGGGACGGTTCATAGCACATTTAACAGATCGATTCTCTCACCTTGTGCAACATCTCCCCACACAGAATTCACCAATGAGCCCAGATGTCTATGGACATCTTCTTGACCCTCACACCACAGACTACGGGCCTGACACAGATCCCACACTGTATAGACAGATCACTGGCAGCCTCACCTACCTTTCCTCCACCACCCGACCAGATATTGCCTATGCAGTGAACACTCTCGCTCAATTCAGCCAGCAGCCCCGCAGTGCGCATCAAAAGGCTTTGCTGAAACTTCTGCGTTATGTGTTTGACACTGCATCCATGGGCCTCGTCTTCTCCCCTGGCACTGGTCCCTTGCTCGATGGATATTGTGACAGCGACTATGCACGAGACAGAAATGCACGCAGTCGGGGGGGGTATGTCTTCCGCCTATGGGGCACTACTGTGTCATGGCGCAGTGCAAAGCAGTCATGTGTTGCACGTAGTGTGGCTGAAGCAGAATACATGGCATTGGGAGAAGCTGCATGTGAAGCAACTTGGCTGCAACGGCTGTTGGGGGAGCTGGGCATCATTGTGGGGGCCGTACCACTGTATAGTGATAGTTCTGCTGCACGTCGTATCACAGCGAATGATGGCGTACTGCATCCACGCACTAAGCACATAGGAGTTGAACATCACTTTGTTCGAGAAGCAGTGGAAGCNCGACCCTTGCCTGCCCCCGCTAGCAGACCTAGTTTTGTTCTTGAGATTCATGTTGCATATTGTGCTCGATGTGATGCGAGACCTAGATTAGACTCCAACTTGCAACTTTGTAGGACTGCTTTAGGTTTCCTAACATCTGGCATAGATGGTGACTTTGCAGGTGCTCTCGCACCTTTTCTGGGCACATAGGGCGATTTCGCCCTCGCACCCTGTCGAGCGCCGGCGAGCGAGGCTTGCCGGCCGACGGGTGAGACTCGATTAGCGAGTCTCACCCGTAACAAGGGTGTACCTTGTTACTCAAGCACTTGTAGTAAAAACTTGTTAGCCGCCCTAGGGTTTTTGGAGCTAGCTTGCTCCATGCTTAACCAAACGAAGCGCCGTTTGTCCCATTAGATTCGCAAAGAGATTCTCATTGACTGCTTCTTGGAGTGCATCTCTCTCATACTGTAGCCCCGCTTTTAGTGCAAGACTTTGCTTTTTGTCAACTAGCATAGGGAATGTGATACAAATCTACCGTGAAACGTTTGGGAAAGTCTCCCCCACCCCGGTGGCCATGGGAAAAATGGGAATGTTGACAGTTTTAGCTCAAGGTTATGCTGTTGAGGCAACGGACCTGGACGCACAAACATGCCCACAAAGAGATAGAGGAGATAGAAAGGAGAGAGGCACTCTCACTAGGCCTAGAGGCACTCTCTTTCATCTTCACCGCTAGCGGCGAAGAGAAAAGAGAAGAGGAATACCAGCTATAGAAATTGCTACACTGAAGGCCACACAAAGGCCGCATAGACAAAATGACATGGAACACCTACAGGGACAACAGCAAAGAGTGAAGAGACCACTGCTAATGTGGAAAAAAGGACAAGAACGCAGTGGCTGGTGGTCAGTGCCAATGGAATGGACAAAGCATGTGTCGTGGGCGTGTGGATGGAAGTCACTATTGTAGAAATACCAATGGCTGATGTTGCTCCTGCTGCTACTATTGCTACTACATTTATTGCAGAACCAACCTAAGTGACTCAGTTGACGCCAGCTATAGCAAAGGTGTCTTGGTCAGCTGTGGCTGTCGAGTATGTCTCAATAACTCTACCAGTAGTAGGGTTTGCAAGTGTACGAGCAACACCAACTGTTGTAGCAAACGTGGAGGCAATAGTTGTGCTAATCATCAGTATTGCCTCCAAGATGAACGAAATGTCTGTGAGTGATGATGCGGTAGACCGAGAGCTAGAGCCAATTATGGAATCAAAGTTGAGGTACAAGAGGGACATACACGCTTTCGTGGGATCTGCTCGTGCCACCAAACCAAGGGCTACACATTGGCTCTAGTGACACATCATATGGACAACTGTTGAGCTTACGAGACATTGATGAGGTCGTGGATTACGTGGAGGTCTTATGGCCAGCGTGTTCTGTGGTGTCGGCGAGTTATCCAAGGTTGACTTGCACTGCGTTGCGTACTTTGCAGCATCATCCTGCTCTCAGTCCTTGGTCGGGTTGTGTTTCTCGCTGAAATAACAGTCGGGACTCCGACAATGGAGAAGTGACCACTGCTCTTGCTGTGCTGTGGCCTTGTAGTATGTGACCTTGTCCTCCATGCGGTCATGCTCACACCTTGCTATGAGTGACATGGACATGGGCTCAATTTTTGTCGAAGACGCCAGGATGCAAGCTGACGAGCTACCCTGCTAGGTAGCTGCTCACAATACCATAGAGAGGTAGCAGCCATGACTGTGAAAACTATTGATGTTGTTGAGACTGCTATTGTTGTTGCTCTGAACACTACTACGACAGCATCATCATATGCATGGCTGATGCTACTTTTATTGTGATTCTTATAGCTGTTTCCACAACACACTACAGATGGCGATATTGCCTTGGCGACTACTATTGTTCCAGCAGTCGCCATCGCCACCAATGCGAGGAAAGTGGCAGAATCTTGGATGCAGAGGCACCGTAGGCTACAATACAAGCCTAGATGTTTCTAGATATTGTCATTGCGAGAGGTGCAGAAGACACCTGCTGAAATGGGACAACAGTTACCTTTAGAGTGGAGGCTATGGCTGTTGCAAAACAAATGCAGGCGCAGGTCCTTTGTGGACTGAACATGATGCTACTATTACCGTTGCAAGTACTACGGCTGTTGCTAGAACTGCGCTGGTTCAAATGCACCATTGAGTTCAAGCTTGGCTGCCAATGGCGTGCTATTGCTGCTACTGTGACACATGCTACCGTCGCCAATGCGGTAGCTACGGCCAGAGCACGGTTGCTCATGCACCGTGGGTTGGAGCTGTTCTATTGTTGGAGTTGCGAGAGGTGTAGATGCACGTCAATTACGGGTCTAAATCTGTTGCCAAAGAGGTGGCTACGAAAACCGAAGCAAACGTGCGGGTGCAAGCCCACTATGTGCTGAGGGTGCTCTTACTGCTGCGGCTTCTCTGGCTCTGGCTACTGCAACCAAGGTGTTGGTGTAGCTCAAGCGGGAAGAGACCATGGCGGCTATAGACCAGGCTAGGATCGAGAGAGGGGAACAGCCCCTTCCTGTTGTGGGGAAGTTTTGGCTTCCCTGTTTTGATACCAGGAGGCACAAGGGATTGCTAGACTAGCAGGTGTGTCCAACGATGAGAGCATGAGAGGGAGAGCACATACGGCACCATGGAATGGAGAAACTTTGCTTGGATACAAGAAAAAGTAAGCACGACAAAAGCAAACATCGTGGCGAAGCAGGACAGGGAGATGATAGCAACCGGCTGACCAGGCCACCCACGCAAGTAGGTCAATGTGGGGCTTGGATGCCACCTAGGGATCATACCAGACTGGTCAACGAACGTGCTACTGGTGGTTTCTCATACACTGGAATCAACCGGTCGTGTGTTCTCGTGGCATTAACAACCTAGCATCACCAAGCAACTAAGTGTCCAAGCATGCATGAAAAGAATCATGGTCAACCCCATGGACAAGAAGCGTATGTGGGTGCGTGCCGTCTACCATGTGTTGCTTCATGCTTTTCTAAGAATAAACCAAGCAAGTTATGCCGAGCATAGCAACTGAGCTCTCAAACACATCCTGATTGGATCACGTCACTCTTGCACTTGGCGGAGACGCTATTATTGCATGATCCATTCATCGTGCTTCGATGCTGCATACGAGAGCTTCAATTCATACAAGTCCCTTGCAGTGATGATGTGTGTGTAGAGTCAAAGTCAAGAGGTCACTCGTGTGTTTCCCACCCCATTAACAACAAGCTCTAGGTTTGCTCGGTCCCCTCACTTTCACTTTTGGTTGTTTCAGTTAGGGCTGCGAAATCAAGATCGAGACAGTACATCTCAATCTCAAACTCTTTTTCCACTTCGGTGCGACATGTCCTGTCATGGGTACAGAGGACGAGAAAGTCTTGTTCTTGCATTGGTTTGCAATTTTCTGGTCACAGTCTCGTCTCAGCACACCCACTTCGCTACAGTGTCTGACTACGAGCAACCTTTTAAAAAGCCACAGTTAACATCTTTCTCACAGCAAACTCTCCGGTTCAAACAATAAACCCTAGGTACTAAGGATAACATGTCACTTCTTTGCCACCTTGCCTGAAGATTGCAGGTGTGGACATCAAATATCTCCACGACTAGCCGGCGGTGTGAGGCACATGCAACCATCTTACTTGGAAGGAAATAAGAACTACGAGGAGTGAATCGAGTATCCTCGGCGATGTAGCAAGAACTCTTCATGAACGTAGTGAAATTTCAGTTGCAATTTCAGTTATTTGTTTACAAAAAACAGATATATACATTGATTCATATTTAGCCGTTCTTGCTGACCCTGCACAACCGCTCCTCACCAATGGATCTGTTTGGTTTTTGTTGTGCCACATCCATGAAATGCGCGATTGGTGCTAACAGTCTTGGAACATGTAGCAGGGGTCGCACAAAAAAA
The DNA here is from genome assembly GCA_023375785.1 of Penium margaritaceum. Taxonomy (NCBI): domain Eukaryota; kingdom Viridiplantae; phylum Streptophyta; class Zygnematophyceae; order Desmidiales; family Peniaceae; genus Penium; species Penium margaritaceum. Next base: position 158,971 of record SZWC01002159.1, read on the forward strand.
CTAGACTCTAACACTGTATGAGAACCTCTTCCCAATCTCGCAATTCCCCATCTCACCTGTCCCACTCCCGTCTCATTTCGTGCAACACAAATATTTTCCCCATCCAAAGTTTCTCTTCGTTCCTTGTCACCTTTGTTCCGTAATGAGGGAGGTTGAGAAGAAAGTCCTCATGTCCTCTCATCCCACTTCATCATGGATGCTTCAGACATGAACACACCCTTCGCCCTCTGGAGTCCGAGGCCGTTGGGCCAACTCTCTACCAACCCCTTACAACATCCCTTCACTTGCCAGCACCCCAGCAGTTGGATGCAGACAAGGTGTGAGCAGCGGTTTTACCTGGGTCACAACTCTTGGAACCTAGACGTGAAGTGATATATGTATGCCACAGACAAGAGCCTGGCTTTGCGGCCTTGTCTGTACGGCATCGCGACAGTCTCCATTTAGCTGCTGCTTGTTGTCTTGTGGTTATAAACAGAGCTATTATGCAGCGAGCTCACCGCGTTGCACTCAACAGCGGCACGCACCAAGTACAAGTACATGTAGTCTTCTGCGTGCGCATTCGGCGCTCGATCTTCTTGAACTTGTTCCACCGGGTGTATGGTAGGGAGCCGGTTGAAGACGCCAAAGGAATGCCAGAGCCGAAGGCTGGCCTCTTCGGCTCCCCTTCTTCCAAGGTGTGCCTCACGCTGATCATGGTGGAGTTGCTGACACGAGCGCAGTTGAGGCTGCTATGCGCTTGGGACCATCGTCAGTGATGAAGGCTGCTACAGGTTTCGGGCCATCTTGAGAACGCGCTTGGCAGCGATTCGGAGTTGGGCAAAAAGGGCGCGGGGGTCTGCAACGCGGAGCTTCCCACGGGTTGCCTTGCGTCCCTCCGTGAAGTGGAGGTGGTACTCGAGGTTGCACGCCTCCGCCAGATGGTGGAATGTGGGGTCTGGCTCGTCCGCCGGCCGCAACTCAAACACAATGGCGCCTGCAACTCACAAAGCAACAGCAAAACGACAAGACAAAGCGACACGACAAGACAAAGCAACACGACAAGACAAAGCGACACGACAAGACAAAGCAACACGACAAGACAAAGCAACACGACAAGACAAAGCGACACGACAAGACAAAGCAACACGACAAGACAAAGCAACACAACAAGACAAAGCGACACGACAAGACAAAGCGACACGACAAGACAAAGCAACACGACAAGACAAAGCGACAAGACAAGACAAAGCGACACGACAAGACAAAGCAACACGACAAGACAAAGCAACACGACAAGACAAAGCGACACGACAAGACAAAGCGACACGACAAGACAAAGCGACACGACAAGACAAAGCAACACGATAAGACAAAGCAACACGACAAGACAAAGCAACACGACAAGCCAAAGCAACACGACAAGACAAAGCGACACGACAAGACAAGGCGACACGACAAGACAAAGCAACACGACAAGACAAGGCAACACGACAAGACAAAGCAACACGACAAGCCAAAGCAACACGACAAGACAAAGCGACACGACAAGACAAGGCGACACGACAAGACAAAGCAACACGACAAGACAAGGCAACACGACAAGACAAAGCAACACGACAAGCCAAAGCAACACGACAAGACAAAGCGACACGACAAGACAAGGCGACACGACAAGACAAAGCAACACGACAAGACAAGGCAACACGACAAGACAAAGCAACACGACAAGCCAAAGCAACACGACAAGACAAAGCGACACGACAAGACAAGGCGACACGACAAGACAAAGCAACACGACAAGACAAGGCAACACGACAAGACAAAGCAACACGACAAGCCAAAGCAACACGACAAGACAAAGCGACACGACAAGACAAGGCGACACGACAAGACAAAGCAACACGACAAGACAAGGCAACACGACAAGACAAAGCAACACGACAAGCCAAAGCAACACGACAAGACAAAGCGACACGACAAGACAAGGCGACACGACAAGACAAAGCAACACGACAAGACAAGGCAACACGACAAGACAAAGCAACACGACAAGCCAAAGCAACACGACAAGACAAAGCGACACGACAAGACAAGGCGACACGACAAGACAAAGCAACACGACAAGACAAGGCAACACGACAAGACAAAGCAACACGACAAGCCAAAGCAACACGACAAGACAAAGCGACACGACAAGACAAGGCGACACGACAAGACAAAGCAACACGACAAGACAAGGCAACACGACAAGACAAAGCAACACGACAAGCCAAAGCAACACGACAAGACAAAGCGACACGACAAGACAAGGCGACACGACAAGACAAAGCAACACGACAAGACAAGGCAACACGACAAGACAAAGCAACACGACAAGCCAAAGCAACACGACAAGACAAAGCGACACGACAAGACAAGGCGACACGACAAGACAAAGCAACACGACAAGACAAGGCAACACGACAAGACAAAGCAACACGACAAGCCAAAGCAACACGACAAGACAAAGCGACACGACAAGACAAGGCGACACGACAAGACAAAGCAACACGACAAGACAAGGCAACACGACAAGACAAAGCAACACGACAAGCCAAAGCAACACGACAAGACAAAGCGACACGACAAGACAAGGCGACACGACAAGACAAAGCAACACGACAAGACAAGGCAACACGACAAGACAAAGCAACACGACAAGCCAAAGCAACACGACAAGACAAAGCGACACGACAAGACAAGGCGACACGACAAGACAAAGCAACACGACAAGACAAGGCAACACGACAAGACAAAGCAACACGACAAGCCAAAGCAACACGACAAGACAAAGCGACACGACAAGACAAGGCGACACGACAAGACAAAGCAACACGACAAGACAAGGCAACACGACAAGACAAAGCAACACGACAAGCCAAAGCAACACGACAAGACAAAGCGACACGACAAGACAAGGCGACACGACAAGACAAAGCAACACGACAAGACAAGGCAACACGACAAGACAAAGCAACACGACAAGCCAAAGCAACACGACAAGACAAAGCGACACGACAAGACAAGGCGACACGACAAGACAAAGCAACACGACAAGACAAGGCAACACGACAAGACAAAGCAACACGACAAGCCAAAGCAACACGACAAGACAAAGCGACACGACAAGACAAGGCGACACGACAAGACAAAGCAACACGACAAGACAAGGCAACACGACAAGACAAAGCAACACGACAAGCCAAAGCAACACGACAAGACAAAGCGACACGACAAGACAAGGCGACACGACAAGACAAAGCAACACGACAAGACAAGGCAACACGACAAGACAAAGCAACACGACAAGCCAAAGCAACACGACAAGACAAAGCGACACGACAAGACAAGGCGACACGACAAGACAAAGCAACACGACAAGACAAGGCAACACGACAAGACAAAGCAACACGACAAGCCAAAGCAACACGACAAGACAAAGCGACACGACAAGACAAGGCGACACGACAAGACAAAGCAACACGACAAGACAAGGCAACACGACAAGACAAAGCAACACGACAAGCCAAAGCAACACGACAAGACAAAGCGACACGACAAGACAAGGCGACACGACAAGACAAAGCAACACGACAAGACAAGGCAACACGACAAGACAAAGCAACACGACAAGCCAAAGCAACACGACAAGACAAAGCGACACGACAAGACAAGGCGACACGACAAGACAAAGCAACACGACAAGACAAAGCGACACGACAAGACAAAGCGACACGACAAGACAAAGCAACACGACAAGACAAAGCGACACGACAAGACAAAGCAACACGACAAGACAAAGCGACACGACAAGACAAAGCGACACGACAAGACAAAACAACACAACAAGATAAAGCGACCCGACAAGACAAAGCGATACGACAAGACAAAGCGATATGACAAGACAAAGCAACACGACAAGACAAAGCAACACGACAAGACAAAGCGATATGACAAGACAAAGCAACACGACAAGACAAAGCAACACGACAAGACAAAGCGACACGACAAGACAAAGCAACACAACAAGACAAAGCAACACGACAAGACAAAGCAACACGACAAGACAAAGCGACACGACAAGACAAAGCGACACGACAAGACAAAGCAACACGACAAGACAAAGCAACACGACAAGACAAAGCGACACGACAAGACAAAGCGACACGACAAGACAAAGCGATATGACAAGACAAAGCGACACGACAAGACAAAGCGATATGACAAGACAAAGCGACACGACAAGACAAAGCGACACGACAAGACAAAGCGACACGACAAGACAAAGC
>SZWC01002159.1:218718-228759 GCA_023375785.1 Penium margaritaceum
GAGGGAGAGAGAGAGAGAGAGAGAGAGAGAGAGACAGTGGCTGCTGTTCTTGCCTTTATTGCTACTTTTTCTCTTGCTGATGTGGTAACCATGGTGACGGCAGCTGCAGCAAGGGGATCTTGGTCAACTGTGGCTGTCATATATGTATCAATAGATGTACTAAGGGCAGTGCTGGCGGGTGCACGAGCAGCACGAGCAGTTGCATCAAACATGGAGGCAATAACAACGGTGGAGATCAGCACTACCACAGAGGATAGAGAGGATGTCAGCAGGCGACGATGAAGCCAGAGACATCCGAAGAAGCACAGTTACGGTGCAATGGAGACCTTTGCTATGTCACGAGAGTCGCTCGTGCTACCCCACCCAGGGCTACACACTGACTCTGGTGATGCTGAGTATAAGGAATGGGTGAGCTTACAGGAGATTGACGAGGCTGTGAATTGCATGGAGGTCCCGTGGCCGGCACGTTTTCTGGTGTCGGCAAGTCGTCCGAGGCTGACTAGCAGTAGGATGCGTACTCTGTAGCGTGCTCCCACACGTAGTCCTCGGTCGGGTCATAGTGCTCCTCAAGATGGTAGCTGGGGCGACGGCGATGAATACATGCTCATTGCTCTTGTTCTACTTAGGCCTCATAGTACAGGACCTCGTCCTCGATGTAGTCACTCTCACATCTGACTGTGAATGACCTGGGGATACGCTCCAACTCTGCCCGAGAAGCGAGGATTCGTGCTATCCAGTTTCCATTCTAGGCAATTACTCATCAACTGTAGAGAAGCAACTGCTTTCACTGTGGCAATGGAAGGGAAGGTGCAAATGCATTGTGAGTCGTGGCTCGGCTGCTGCTATTGCTGGTGCAATTGCTGTGACTGTAGTGGCGTGGGTGCGGGGGTAGGTGTACTAGGAGCTACACGCGTTGCAGCTGTTGCGATCGCTCCTAATGCCAATGACACTGCCGCTACCAATGTGGAACCTTTGGCTTAGATTAGGGTGGAGATGATATGTGGGTTGCGACTGCACAACTATCACAATGACGAGGGGTGCAAATGCACCTAGAAATGATGGGCTATAGCTGCATACACAAGGTGGCTGCGGGTATCACAACACTCATGCGGGTGCAGGCTCGCTTTGCGCTTAGAGCACTGATGCTGCTTCTATAGCTGCTGTTGTAAATGACGCTGCCGCTGCCAATGCAGAAGCCACCACCGAGGTTAGAGTGCACATGAGATGTGGACCGCGGCTACTCGATTGTGGCAGCTATGAGGGGTGAAGATGCACCTCAAAATAGCGCGATGTAGCTGCAGCTACTAGGTGATTGCAGTTGTCACAACACTTGTGTGGGTGAAGACCCGCTCTGCCCTTAGAGCGTTGCTACCATCAGTGTCCCCACCAATGACGTTGTCGCTGCCAATGAGGAAGCTTCAGCTGAGGCTAAGGTTCAAATGAGCTATGGGCACCGGTTGCACTACTATCGTGATTATGAGGAGTGCATATGCAACTCAAAATGGCGGGATACACCTGTAGCCTCGAGGCGGTTGTAGCTGACAAAGCAATCGTGCGGTTGCGAACCCGTTGTGCGCTTAGAATTTTGCCACCACTACCATTGTTGCTACTGTCAATGACACTACCGCTGCCAATGCGAATGCTACGGCCGAGGCAAGGGTGTAGATAAATTGTGGAATACGTCTGCGCTGCTATTGAAACTACACACCCGCTATACGCTTACGGTGTTGCTACTACTGCATTATCTACGACTGTTGAAACCAAGATATGGGCACAGGAGCTTGAGCTGTTAGAGATGGCGGCGGCTACAAACTGGGCCAGGATCGAAAGAAGGTGATAGTTTCCTCCCGTTGCGAGGAAGCTTTGCCTTCCCTGCTTTGGTGCCTGTAGGCAGGAAAGGTTGCTGGGCTAGCAGGTGTAATCCAGCATGAAAGCAGGAGTACACACACAGCTCTATGGAATGGAGCAACCTCGCTTAGAGACGAAAGGCAAGGTCAAAGAAGTGAGTGTACAAGTAATTGGATAGCGAGGTCATCGTGTCCTGTTGACCAAGCCAACCACGCGAGGGGATCGGCGTAGGGCTCGGACGCCACCCCGGGATCGAACTGGATTAGTCGGCAAACGTGTTGTGGTTTCTCACACGCCGGAATAAACCTGTCTTGTGGTCCCATAGGATCAGCAACCCGGCATCACCAAGCACCAATCTGTCTAAGTGTGCATGACTATAAACACATTCAACCACATCGACCACGAGCGTATGTCGGTGCATGCTTCCCTACCATATGTTGCTCCATGCTTTCCTAAGAATCAACCAAGCAAGTTATGCAGATCACAGCAACTGTACTCACAAACACATCTTGATTGTACATTGCAGGCGTCACTCTTACACTTGGCTGAGATGCCAGCAGTGCATGATCCATTGGACGTGCTCGGACGCAGCATTTGGGAGCTTCACTTCACATTAGTCATACAAAGTTGGTGTTTGTGTGGAAGCAGACAATTGGTAAAAACTGTTACTACACCCCATTAGCAACAATGACGACGAAGGCAACGATGACGACGAGGACAAAGATGACAACAATGATGACGGCAACGACGGTGATGACAATGACGACGACGATGGCAATGACAGCAACGATGACGACGATGACAACAAAGACGACGACGATGACGACGGCGACGACGGCGACGACGGTGACAACGACAACAACAACAATTTCGGCAATGATGACGACGGTGACAACGATGACCATGTCGATGGCAACGACGAGAGTGACAACGACGACCACAAAAGCAACAGCGTTGAGAGGACTACAATGATGACGAAGACCAGGACAGGAGTACGAAGATGACAATGATGATGACGACGACAAAAATGAAGACTAAGACAATGGCAACGATGACGACAAAAATGAAGACTAAGACAATGGCAACGATGACGACAACGAGGATTACAATGATGACGACAACATTGACAACGACGACGGCGATGACTCAACAATGATGATGACGTCGACGACAACGACGACAGTGACGACGACGATAGCGGTAATAATGACAACAATAGCTACGACAACAATGGTGGCGATGAGAACTGCAACGACGACGATGTAACGGCGAAGACAATTACGGGACGAAGATGATAACAATGATGACGACGATGACAACGACGACGACGACGACGACGGCGATGACAACGACATCAATGGCGAAGACAACGATGATGACAACGGCGATGACAACGACAAAGACGGGGACACTGCAATAATGATGACGACGACGACGAGAACGACGACAACAAAGACAATGGCAATTATGAGAACGACGACAACCGCAACAACAACGCCGGCGACAATGACGACAACGACGGTGACAGCAGCGACAACGACGATGATGTAGACGACGGCTGCAACAATGATGGTGACAGCGACTCTGACGACAACACAACGATGACGATGAAAACTACGATAATGACCATGTAGATGAGGACCACGACAAGGACGATCATGACGACGATGACCAGGGCTGCAATACCGCGGTACTAAGTACCGCGGTACTCAAGTACCGCGGTCCCACACTACCACAGTACAAATGCCACGGTACCATAGATTTTTTTGTAGCAGCTATCAATGCTGATACCGGTTCCGGTACCGCGTTACCGACGGTATTGGTAGAATACCGTCAAGTACCGCGGTACACGGTATACCACTGTACAAAACACACCTTGTACCACCATATCAAAATGTGTACCACGGTACTGAATGCCCTAATATCTTGCACCGAAAATCAAGTCTAATCTCAAAAGCTGGGATCAATGGCAAATTTCAAGAAGTTGGAACTCAAGTTCATTCAATCACAAAGAAAGGATACATCTTTGCATAGTATTCACTTGAGATATGGAGATGTTCCAGGAGAGTAAAAGTTAGGAAGAGAGCCTCTCATTGAATATCGTAGTTGTTGGTTTGTGTGGCTTCCACCCGTCACGACCGACACCGCTAGTTTACCGATATACCCACATTCGGGGTTTATGGTAGAGGAGGGCGTGACAACACGACGGGCCTCCGGACTGCACCTATGACAGCGCCGGCAAGACACGGTCAATGCGTTCTGGTAGCCCTGTGGGCTTGTCGGGAGCTAGGAGAGTTTTCTCGGTGGGTTGAGACCCGCGCACCCGGTGAACTATACCGGTGCGACGAGGAGACCCGGTGGCTCTACTAGCGCTTTCGATACTCGGAAAACCGTGTGTGATGTCTGGACGTTGATTATGAGATTTTCTGGCACTGCTCCTATTTTCTCGGTGGTCGAGACCTGGGCACTCGCAGAGCTATTCCGGTGCCTCGAGGAGACCACCGTTATTGTTATTATGGTGTACGCAACGTGTTCTCCCCGCTGACTTGTTTGGGCTCAGTGGGGGTGACGGGGCCTGGTGCGGCTAGCTACCGGTGCCCTTAATTAAGCCTGCTAGGGGCTCATTTGTACTTTCTCCTTGTTCTTTATACTCAGCATTCCAGACTTAGCCAAATTCTTGCCGTCTTGCATCACACTCACACACAGAGCTCATGTTCATTTTTGCATGGGCCTGCATGCCCTAATTTATTTCCAATTTGGTATCAGAGCGCAAGGGGGTGTGTGAGCAGCAGAAGCAGTAGTAGTGGGCGGAACGCGAAGAGAACGCGCCACATAGCGCCACCCCGGCAGCAGCGTGAGGGAGCGTGAAGCGACTGCACGTGAACGCCACAAGGGCGGTGACCCACCCACAGAAGCACTAGTGACTACGGCGGCAACAGCAAAAGCAACAGTAGTAGCAGCCACTACAGCAGCGTCCGCAGTAATAGCAGCGTGTAGCAACGACAACAGCAACAGCAGCAGCATCGTGCAACAGCAGCAGTAGCGGCGAATGCAGCAGCAACACCGCATCAGCCGCTGCGGCAGCAGCTTCGGCAGCAGCAGCATGCAACAGGAGCAGTAGCAGCCACTACAGCAGCGGCGGCAGCAGTAGCAGCGTTCAGCAGCGACGGTAGCAACAGCAGCATGCAGCAGTAGCAGTAGCAACGGTGACAGCAACAAGCAGCAGCGGCGGCATCAGCAAGCAGTAGCAACAGCTTCGGCAGCAACAACAAGCAGCAACAACAACTGGTTCACTCAACAGTAGTAGCAGCAAAAGCAGCAACAGTAGCAGATGGATTAGCAACAGCACCACCAGCAACCGCAGCAGCTGTACCTGCCGTTGCAGCTGCTGCTGCCGCTGCAAGGAGGGCCTCGCAGCCCTCCTCTAAGGGGGGGCCCTCAGAGGAGGCCTGACGGCCCCATTTGCACCCCCCCCCCCTTTTTTCCTCTTCTCAAGTGGGCCCTCGGAGGGCCCNAGCAGTAGCTGGTTCGCTCAACAGTAGTAGTAGCAAAAGTAGCAACAGTAGCAGATGGAGCAGCAACAGCACCATCAGCAACCGCAGTAGCTGTACCTGCCGCTGTAGCTGCTGCTGCCGCTGCGAGGAGGGCCTCGCAGCCCTCCTCTAAGGGGGGGCCCTCAGAGGAGGCCTGACGGCCCCATTTGCACCCCCCCCCCTTTTTTCCTCTTCTCAAGTGGGCCCTCGGAGGGCCCTGCCAAGCCCCTCCGAGGGGCCCTTCGGAGGGGGCCTGTCGGCCCCGTGGGCCCCCTCGGCCCCGTTGGCCCCGTCGGCCAACCGACGGAGGGGATTGGTCAGATGGGCGGACAGGATTACCTCCCCCCCCCTCGCTCCCTCCTCCCCCCCACACCCACTCGCTCACTTGCTCGCTCAGCGAGCGAGCGAGCGAGCGTGCACGGGAGGGAGGGCCGGACAAGCCGGACACCCCCCCTCCCTCCTCCTTATTTTCTTTGTTTTCCCACCTTAGGGGCAATCGAGAAAAGGGGGGGGGGAGGGCGAGTAACAAAAAATACAGAAAGGGGTACGCCTAAAATCAAGTGGAAAAAGAAAGAAACGAAAACACTAAAAAACAAGAAGGCAAGGGCTTAAGACAAGCAGAGGGGAGAACTAGTAAGAAAGGGGGTGGAGTGAGAGGGGGGTTAAAAAGTAATACAAAATGGGGCCTGAGGGCTAGAGAACAACGACAAACAAAAGGGAATCGTTGAACTACTACCGTCGCAGTAGCAGCAGCTTTCATAGCAGCAATAGCCGTATCCGGCGGAGTTGTAACGACTACATAGTGCGGTGACTGCGCCAGCGCTTGCAGTTTTGCCTTCTCAACCAACAACGGATTGTGCGTCGGCGGCGATCTCCACTTCGAGACGCCTCCTGTACCAGCGTCTTCTTGGGGCCCGTGGATTGGTGCGCGCACTTCACCCCGTAGGATCGACGGCGGATTCGAGTCTTACCATCTCCGAGGGCTGCGTCATCTACCACTTGGAGTAGCAGCCACACCTGCAGCCACCACCCTTTCTCGTCTTGGAGCAGTCTTCACTCTATTAGTGGCAGTAGCATTAGTGGCCGCAGTTAGTCAGACTGTAGTCTCCGGGCGTGCTGTGGTAGTGCAGCTCTTCCCATCTGGTCACGTTTGCTGACCCGGATGCCGTGACCCCCAGGAGTGACAGTACCTACTGGCCTCATTCTCTCCCGTGGCTTGGTGTTTACCACCGGGAGTAGGTGTCCTCGGTACCTATCCATCGTCGAACACACGAGATGAGTGCGCGGACATCTGAGCATGCACCTTGCGTATTTGCCTGTTACTACTGTGGTGATGGACGTCATGGTTGGCGTCGCTGTTGGACGCGCCCTCCCGGCTGGCATCCACCTTGGTTAAAGCCTCGTCCGAGCCTGCGTCCTCCACAGCATACAGATCTGCCGTCGTTGGTAGATCCCACAGCTGGACCTGTGGCGAACATATTCGCCAAGATCCACAGCTTGCGGTAGACGGTGCAACGACTTTTTGACTTCGTCGTCACTGAGCGTGCTTCTGTTACTCGTTTTTCCATGGCCTCTTTGATCATATCTCCTCCATCCTCTCCTCATTCCTCATCTGATGGTGTACCTTCAGCTCCGCCTACCAGCGAATCACAGGCTGCCACCATCCTTTCGATCCTCCACTGTGCTGCGACCATGACGCCACCTCGCAATGACATGTCTTCACGCAGTCGTTCCAGTCGAGTGACCCCGCGACGTCGGCGTCAGCGCTCTGCACGCCGTGCTTACGCCGGTTTTGATGCATCCTCCACCTCCTTGGCCTCCGTTGCTGTACCTGTCGAGGGAGAGTGTGGTCACCGCGCATAAGCTCATGTGATCGTAGCGACAGGATCCGCACTCGCACCGGAGTGTGGTGCCCGAGCGTCAGCTCAGGCAGACTCAAATGATACGGTGACAGCACATGGCGTGGAGTCCGATCTCGACATGGCGTTCATGGTGGAGACTTCCGTGTCATCGAGCTCGACTTCCACATCCGGGCTGGATCCACATCTGCCGCACCAGCCAGTTACATCAGGAGGAGCGCAGACACGGCGTCCTTGGGCGGTGCCACTCGCGGCTCGGACCTGTGGAGGCCCAGCGGCGGCAGAGGAGTCCCGTATGGATCAGGATGCGTCTACCGAACTTTTGGGAGAGTGTGTGCAACAGGTTCACACGAGTCTAGCGGAGGTTGCAGGACTTGAGACATGTATGTCATTGATTTTGTCATCCACGCCGGGGCAAGAGCCAGACGTTCTACAGCAGCAGGTTGCATCAAGAGTGCAGGTGCCGCATGCTTGGGTGGTGCCACTTGCGACTCCGACCGGTGGCGGCCTGACGGTGGCACAGGAGTATTGTGCGGATTGGGATGCCCCACACGGATCTCCGGGGGCGTTGGCGCACGAGATTCACACCTATACGACGGTAGTCGTAGTGCATGAGCAGAGTCGGCAGGTTAGTCTTTTGGGGGTTGAGACATTCTTGAGAGCAGCAGTTCTTAGAGGTGTCATTGAGACACGTGCTGCAGCATACTCAGCAGGCTTCACCGTATCATCTGCGCTACCTGAGCACCAGCTTTAGCGTGAGGAGTCACCCATGTTCCCTCATTCTACGGCCCATGCACAGGATTGAGCACCAACACACATGACGGAGTCAGATGGTGGTCTTCACTCTCTTATTGAGCAAGTGGCAGCGACCAGCTTTCCCGGCGAGACAGTGCGTGGACGCCAGCTGCGCTTGTTGGTCGCCTTGACGGGCATTGTTGAGCCGGAGCCCTGCACACCTGTGTCCATTACGTCGGCAATCGAGGATACTGGAGCAGATTCATACATGTAGATGGAGTTACCTCGTCAGCAGGATCTGAGTTCTACCCCCTCGGTTTCACCTTTTGGTGACCCTACCGATCACATCGACGCCGAGAGTGGCAGTACCCGCACGGACGATGTTTCCACATGCTCTACGGACTCTGAAGACTCCTCCTTCTCCTTCTCTCTCGGCATGCGACTGCTCACTCCTCGCATGACAGACACAAGCTGTGATGTGGATGCGACACCTGCGGCTACATCCGATGTTCCAGCGTCTCAGCACATAACGAGCTTGGTTGACCCCCAGGAGGATGCAGCAGCACCAGTTCCATCGTCCTCAGCAGCAGAGATGCAGATGGCGCTATACTCATGAGTTGTGCAATCTGCATGTGCACCATCTAGTGAGGCAGAGTTTATCCTACACCAGGTCGACATGGGTCACCTCGACATGTTCGAGGTAGATTATGCTGATTTGCAGGAGCGTGTAGTCATGCTATAGCGGGAGATGATGGCAGCGCGTGAGCGATTCTCAGAGGAGGGGAGCATCACTGCTATCGGTAGGAGCCTTCTGCCAGCAACATTTGGCACACCTATAGTCAAGGAGGATCTTGTACCAGCTCCGAGTATGACGTTTGTTGGAGACACTATCATAGGAGAGGTGAGCGTGCCATTGGCTTCCCCCATCCTCGCTCCTGTCGACCCCATCATCGTTCCTCCTACTACTGCCATCACGCACGTTCATCCACCCAACTCACCTGCCCCATTGTCATCTTCATCCACGAGTGGTGATCCGGTTCGTCGCTCCAGCTCTCCTCTTCTGGCAGTACACCCTTGTGTCTCAGGGTGTGCTATCCCGTATCGGAGGCTAGCTCCGCCACTTCATCGACGCACGCATGCTGCTCGCCGATTTCCTTTCCTCCGGCATACACAGATGCATTGCAGCAGAGCGAAGACAGGAGAGACTGTGAGTTGGGACCCTTGGCAGTCACGCGAGGACTGGTATACCCCAAGTGATGCAGCTACGATGTGAGGAGTCGTAGCCGAAGATACCACTTTGTCTTTGAGGGAGGGAGTCGACTTGCACGTGATAGGAGGAGCTATCTCTGCATGTTGGACACACCACATGACTCATCGCCCAGGATCTGTTCAGCTACGACATCAGCATCTCCATCGAGGACATCGCTGCCAGGTTCATCTGCCCAAGGGGAGTGTTGTGTGGACCTCGACCTGACGCGACGTCATGGGAGATGCATGGCGAGGTCCATGCTCTGTTGTGAGCATCTACAGCATCCCGCATGTGGCTCATGCTACCTGCCTACACAGCTGCATGTACATAGTAGCACCCTGTTGGTCGAGACCCAGACACTTGGTGCGTTGTACCAGTGTCACGAGGAGACCATGTGATCGTGTGTCTTGGTGTGTGGCTATACTCTGTGTGGCATGTGCATGCGAGCTGTTGGTCGAGACCCGGACACGTGGTGCGTTGCACCCGTGTTACGAGAAGATGCTCCCATGCTCTTATGTTTGGATGATGATACTATTGTGTTGGATTGCTCGTAGCGGTCGAGACCCGGGCCCTGGTACCGCCAATGTCACGAGGAGACCATCTTGTCCTCTGAAATGTGTGTGATGTGCATTACACTGGTTTGTGCACTCCTCTCATGGTCGAGACCCAGACACTTGGTGGGTTGTGCCAGTGTCCAGGGAGACCCTAGATGGATAGCAGATGTGTGTGTGTGTGTGTGTGTATGTGTGTGTGTGTGTGTGTGTGTGTGTGTGTGTGTGTGTGTGTGTGTGTGTGTGAGTTCACTCATGCATATTAT
>SZWC01002160.1:16674-30907 GCA_023375785.1 Penium margaritaceum
GATCCCGACATGGGAGTCCGCCAACCGCTCTTAATATTGCAACCAAGATATCACCCTCGAACGAGGGATCCACACTTTAGGTTTGTTTGGTTTGCAACCTCACGAAGTCCGCATGTTGGTCTTTTGTGTCTACCTTTGGTTGGACACTCTGTGAGGAGTCTCAAAGGCAAGAACTGTAAATGGATGCATGCAAGGTACAGGCTTTTATACTTGTAGTGTTTTGCTAAAGCTTCTGCTTGTAGTGGCTCCACTGGAGCCAGCCTCAACTACTGTCCTACTTGGCGCGTCCTTAGACCGCCAAGTGTCGTCCTCAAGGTAGGCTTTAGTAGGCTTCCTAGAAGCTTCCTGTCCCAGTTTGGGCCACAACTGGGGCCGTCGTGGGGCTTGAACCCACAACCTTTTGTTTGAGACTCCGGTGCCTATTCAACCAAGCCAAAAAGGTATGGTTCCTATGATGAGCCACAGGGGACATACCCATTATGGGCAGTGCATTCCTGGCCCATCTCAGAATAGACCAAAGGGACACACTCCATAGAGCAGTGCATGCCTTGTCTGTATGTGTAGCTATCCAGCTAGGCAGTGGACAAGGTGCATACTATTTCGACATATTCATGCACCGTTTCCAATGAGGGCAACAAGAAGCGGTCTTTGGAGCTAGACGAAACTGCCGTCCAAGTCCAGTTCAGGTCTTTTTCGGTTGCTATCGGTTGAGGAAAATCTCAACCTTTTGATAGCTCACTCGATCTGGACCAAATCTTGCTCACCTCTTTGCATTGGAACGGAAATGCAAATCGGACAACCGCAAAGTGTTGAAAGCTGGCACATTGAGATGATGATTTAAAATGAACTACCAAAGATTATCCGGAACATGAGTTGTAGATAACTCTATATGTTGAACCAACTGCAAGAACCAATAAATTACGACTTTTCAACTCAAATGCTTACCAGGCATCCATAAATGTCTTTGATACGACTGAAAAGAGGTTTATAGGTAATCAGGGATTCAGTCACAAAATCTGGTTTCGAAGTACCTTCCTCCATGGGAGTTCACTGGTGAACACTTTGGTGATCGCTATCACATGTCGCTAGACGCTCCTGCACTAACAATCCCCCCGTACACTTTGCCCTTTATCCCCACCCCCTACCCCCCCCCCCTCCACTGATTGTCGCATGTGAGCAGTTCGACGATGACGAGCTACCTAACGCAGTTCGTGTACACGAGATCACAAAGAGTGCCATAACAAGGGGGAAACGTGCAAGAGATGCCAGCGGATGAACCGGATGCTTTTCCTAACCACCATAAGCAATTTTTTTTCTTCTGGGTATTCAAATCAGAAAATTTTGTTCTAAAGAGCACAATGTATGTCACATAATGAAAACTATCAATTAAGGGGAAGTTAAGAAAACCTGAAAAACAAATCTGGAAAAATATCAACAATCCTATATCCCACGTCCTTCAATACTTTGTCCACAACACATGAAGTGTACACATCCCATAACTTACTCCTTTAACCTTCCATGAAGCTTCTTCAAAGACACCTTATGTACACTGGTGAAGCAGTGTATAAAAGATGCATGATTAAATCTAACTCCAAGCAACTGAATTGATGGGTTGGACAAAACCTGTGTCCCCCTGACTTGCTTTGCTTGTCAGACTCCGTTATGTCCAGTTCCTTCTTCTGGAAGAATCTGTGTTTGGACGAGGACAAACAGCATCTTGTGTCCTATGTCTGGCAAGCTCTGAAGTATGAGGAATGACGTAGAAAGCGGAAACAATGTTAAACTCTGAGAAAATGCTCCATGATTGACATTGACCAATCACCATTTTTTCTTGCATCCAAAACCGATTGTAAGAGGGTTACTATGTAACCCAAAAGGAAAGAGGGTGAAGTTGCACCCCGCAGCACGTTTCACATGTTTTCTTGGAGTTGGATTCGCAAACTGGTCACTGTCACATCCGCTTGTCCTCCTCATTGTTGCAATTCAATGTAGGATTTTGTGCCAAATGTAGATGTTTAATGTCTTGCCTGCAGTCTCTGAAAAACCTAGCGGAAAATGAAACCGTGTGTAGAATATTCTAGATTTGTGCAATTATATGAATGGCTCATACAGTATACCATAGTTGTTTACATGCTTGAAGGTTGAAAACAGATGTTTTATGAATTTTAGGAGAACTACAACATGTCTGCCTCCCTTGGCTAGATCCTTGCTATCTTTTTCACTTTCCTTGCATGCTGATCCTTAAGGTAAGTGGGCTGTGCTGCCACGCCAGTAAAAACTAAGCCAAGAAGCTTCCAGACATCTTCTCATCTAATTCATGTGCACATTGCCCCCACTACTTGGATCATCTTCGCATAGCCCTTTCCAAGCTGTTAAGTCCAAGATGTGAACCCCCATGTAACAACCGTACAGTGATCATGTTGTATAGTACGGGATGATTGTTGAGAATTTCTGACAATTCTTGTAGCACGTGGTCGGCACCACGTGGCTCGAGAGGGATCCCTGGCCTTTGGGCTGTTTGAAGGAATGGTGTAACGAGGTGCCCATCTTATTCTGGCATACCCAGCGCCTCGCCTGACTTCGGGGGACATTCAGGCCTTTTCCTCTTTTCAGAAGTCAGGCTCGTGGTTGAGCTTCACTTTGCTTGACCGTGGACGTGAGGACACGTCGAGGAGGAGGAGGAGGAGGAGGAGGAGGAGCGAGCAAACGAGTGAGAGAGTGTAATCCACACACTAGGGGCGTGTTTTTCTCTTACCTTCACTTGGCATTTCAAACACGCAACGTGAGGGTGGATTTCCCATCTCGGCGAGTAGCGTCATGGATACGCTACATGCTGAGGGGTTGTATTGCAGGTGAGCCCCCGACAACATGCATGGTCAACAGCGGGAGCAAAACCGGTGAATGTGACCATGTGACAGTCGTAGTACTTTTGGTGGCGTGTACAACAAGGCGACTGCATCCCTNGGAGGAGGAGGAGGAGGAGGAGGAGGAGGAGGAGGAGGAGCGAGCAAACGAGTGAGAGAGTGTAATCCACACACTAGGGGTGTGTTTTTCTCTTACCTTCACTTGGAGTTTCAAACATGCAACTTGAGGGTGGATTTCCCATCTCGGCGAGTAGCGTCATGGATACGCTACATGCTGAGGGGTTGTCTTGCAGGTGAGCCCCCGACAACATGCACGGTCAACAGCGGGAGCAAAACCGGTGAATGTGACCATGTGACAGTCGTAGTACTTTTTGTGGCATGTACAACAAGGCAACTGCATCCCTGCCAGGAGGCATACGTGGTGACATCTGGCTCACAAAACGGCTCGCCAAAGCAACACGCATCCATCGCACGAAAACGATGGATTAAAGGCAAAACGACGATCTGGATAGATCGACGGCCAGGGACTTCTCACACCAACCATTAGGTGCAAACAAGGCACTGGGTACAGGTGCAAGTAGCTTATTAAAGCAAGATAGGAGAGCAGTAGGCTAGGACCAGAGCTAGCCGGCTAGACAGTATAAATACCCTATACATTACTCATTGCAAGGAACATGTGATAGCCAGTGTTTTCCAGTTCTGGCTTCCAGGCTTCTCCAAGTCCATCTTTTCACTGCAACTGTGCTCTCCACACACCAAGGCCTAATCTTCAGAGAGCACACACTCTCACAGATGGCTTGAGAGTCATAAACCCTCAAGAACCGTAGTTTTGGCTGCTACGTCCCTGACGAGCACGAGTCCCTAAACTCCGCGAGTGGGCATTTCTGTCACTACATTAATGGCCCACCATGAAGCGAATTCAGGATTCTTATGCCATTCAAGTGAGGGCATTTCAGCCAACTTTCCTGACCTCCAATTATTTTATTCCAGGAGTTTCTGACAACTTTAACCACCTTCCATAATTCTTGAAAGAATTTTTGCAAGCTCTTTAAACATTCCGCTATTTTTTGGTCAACTTCTTCACTCGGCTAGACTTAAAAGAAGAAGCACCTCGATACTATCAAAGCACCCAGACTTCTCAGAAGATCTTCTCAAGTAGCCATTCATGGCGCAACCTCACACGAGTCGCTTAGTTCGAGCGCCAAAGATCCAAAACATGCCTCATTCTCATTCTCATTCTCGGCATTTTATGTGTTTGCTGGAATCACTCAACACTTGTCATCAAAAATCACGTGCTTCTTAATGCAGTTATCCATTTTTCCTCAATCCCTGAACTGTCTTTCGTTCTGCACCTCATCCCTGTGAACCACCTACAATCCGCTCGGCATAACACTTGACATCATAGTGCAGTGGAGTGGATGGGCAACCAATGCATTGACTACCTCATCACAACTTTGCACGAGTCCTCAATGCATATCCAACGTTCAGAAGATTGTAAACTTCATACCGAGAATGGTGAACGGAGTAAGAGCACGCGAGACGAGCAGTAACCTTCGGCGAGTAATCCCGCGACGGCGGATCAGCAGCATGCAAACAATGACGCTCTCCGCTGAACTAGGCTGAAGTGGCAATTTCTGCGGCAAATGGCATAGCACCAACAATCCCGACGGCTAATCCGGCGATGAACCCTTTGGGCTCGGAAAACCTTCGCACCCACCGTTTCCTGTCGGGACACCTTGCGCGATGGGAGGAACCGGCCAACAAGCGCGAATCAACAAAGACCTGTACCAAGAATTGTCGAGACTTGAGAGCCTCGTGACCCAACTGCTCCAGTAACTCAACGAAATGAAGAAAGAGCTTTGAGTATCTTGTGTGTGTGAAGCAGTATTCACTAAGAGTTTTGTGCAACTCTCAAGTGAACCCCATATTTGACCAGCATTTCCATAGTCGTTTCATCCCACAAACTCTATTGATAGTCAGGAAACGGCTGACAATACTAAATGTATACTTCACCACTGTTGGGGTCAACAATGAAAAAAGAAAGTTGACCTTGCGGCCTAGCTTTTCCATGGCACGGCTTTGAGTTGGTGGTCCGATCTAAAGGCCATCCAACAGAAGCAGGAGATTGGCAAAGCTAGATCAATGGATCACGCGACAACTCTCACATCATCGACTGCAGGAATAAATAAATAAATCTGACGTGGCACAGCTCTCTCGCCCCACCAGAAACATGGAGCGACTTTGGGCATGCTACACTTGATTGCTTTGGGACTATAAATGAGAACTATAACGCATGGTACAGACTCCAACATCTGCATCAGCAGTCCAGCGTGATGGAGTGCACTCGTCGTTTCCATGAGATTATCACTGGCAGTGACCTCGCCCCCGACAAATTATGTTTCAGCGAGATGGTCTCAAGTGAGATATTCTATGAGCAATAGCCATTTTTGGCATCCAGGATGACCTCCCGCAAATGATCACAACAGTTGCCTGCACCGATTGCGTCGACTACAACACTTGGATGTAGGAATTCAACGGCTGGTGACCCCAAAACCACAATTCTTATCATGGTGGAGGGAGTTTCCAGTCGAAAAAAAACCTTGTCTCTAATGGAGATTAACATCGCCAATCAGCACAATGAATGGTTGTGCTCAACTTGCAGGAAGCCGCACCATATCTATTGGAAAAACAATAAAAAGGGTATGTTCCGAAATGGCATAATGTAGAGGGCCAGGAGATTTCAGGATGGAATCAGCGAGGTGCGGTCCCGACATTTGTCTGATTGTCTCTAGTGGTTCACGTCTTCTGTTTTGGGCGAATCTGAGACTGAGCGTGAGCTTTCTGGTCGCCTCACGCTATGTGAGGAGTAATTTTGAGACAGTCACTTTTGTAAAACAAATAACGCAATTTTGCATTAGTTTTTTTTACATAGACATGATCACAGCATTTATAGGGCTAGTCATGAGCTTTCCACCGCACCAAACTGTGCACAATTCGGCCAAGCGTAGCCAAAGTTACTCTTGCCGAAGCACAGGTCTCACCCACCACAGAAGCCTAACGCCGCCACTCGCCGTGGCGCCTTCCTTCACGTGCAAAGCGCCTTTCCCAAGGTGCAGATCCTATTGCACGTGGTTTGGGGGTCTCCTGCACTGTTTCCACGCACCCTCCCCACTTTTGGGTCGAGTTTGGTGATGGGGTGTAACGAGGTTCAAAACCTATCCGCGGACCTGCAGTCAGAATTTTGACGAAGTCCCCGAGTAACAAAACGTAATACTGAGTTTCGAGCGCTGAGCCATGATTTTGGCTAAGTTCCTCAGTAACAACCTGCACTAATGGATCCGGTGGATGATCCACCTGATCAGGTGGATTATCCACCGGACGCCTCGGCAGGCCTTCCGGAGCAATTTCTCTAGATGGCATTTTTGTTACTCAATCCGGTCAATTATCCACCGGATTTTGAGTCGCAGCCGGCTCCCAGAGCCGCTGCACACACCCCAACTTTGGAAGGCCATGTCTCCCTGGATACTTGTTTGATTTTGGCGGAACAACCTCCACCGGATTTAGCATCTCGTAAAATTCACAGGGCAATCATCCATTTGAGGATTCGAGCAATCCTTGAGTCGCCAGATCTGCCGGCACGGAGTTTCCACTTTCTGGCGGCTCGTCGGCGCCTCCCGGTGCCACACTTGGGCATGCAGAGGGGCAATTCTTCAATGGGAGAGAGGCGCCAATCTCTCCCCTGAACCTCCTCAACCTATATGCTACCCTGATCTACTCTGTGTCCTATGTCTGCCATTGGGTCAGGAGAAAGGGTAGTCTGATGCCTCTCCTGTCCATTCATATGTACCTGTTGTTGGAGAGAGGAATAGCCACGAGCAGCATGTATTGTATGGAGCTTTTCACTCTTGTGCAAAGTGGTCTGGAGGCGGTAGCCTGAGCAGAGCTCTGGCAGGAGGCTGACGTGGCATCTCGAAAAGGAGCAGACAAGTAACAAAGAACTGGACTATGAGTCCGCTTGGTATGGAGGGAAACTGGTGTGGACAAGAGGTGGAGGGGGGGTGTGGCATCGATGAATATCAATGATAGAAAACTCGAAGACCGTCCGATCGCAGATCAACGGCTCATGACCAATGCATGAACATCAGACATCATATCACACAGAAATACAACAAGGAGCAGTACTATTTGGAACTACCAAGAACTTGTGTGACCAGAACCAAAGTGCAACGGCAACCTGAACTGGCAGGTGCCGGTGCCAGACAATAGAAGCGTTGCTCTGGAGCGAGACACACAAGAGGTGAAGGCGAGCGAAGCGGGTTTTGAAGCCAGAGCTAGATCTTTGTTTGTTCATCCTTTTCAAGTGCTCAATGTCAGTAGCCCTTGTACCCAGGAGTTAGTGAATTCCAATGAATGGAGACCCCTTCTCTATCGCCAGTTGAGCAGATCTGGCTGTGTTGATCTTCTCTGGTTTGAGAAATTGCATCTGCGCTGTCCAAGCAGTTTTGTGGCCTTCAACAATCTCATTTTATGACATTTGGTATCAGGGCCAAGTCTACCACAAACTACACAAGGACTGGTTGCACTGTTCAACGGGATCAAGAAGACAAGGTATTGAATTATGGCCGTGTTTCTTGGAGGCGGCATGGGTGATCAATCAAAGTTTCAACCATTTTATGGCACCAACTACAATGAATTTGCATTCAATATGAAGATGGTCTTCCAGGCCAAAGGATTGTGGGGAGTTGTTTCTGAATCTCCCACTGAGACCTTGGCCACTGACGCCACTGACAATTCTTGACTTCAATGGCAATGACGGTATGACCAGGCCTTTGCACTACTGGCTATGCAATTATCTTACAGGTTGAAGTTTTTAATGAAGGATGGAAACCCAAAACTGGACCCAAGACGTGCATTGCTGGCTCTTCAACAATGCTACCTGAAAGTGGGGGACTCTGAACTCCACAACCTTCTCATTCAATTCTGCGAAATCAAGATGGGAGGTATGACCAAACTGGAAGATCACGTGAGACAACTGACGCAGCTGGTTGATCGCATTGCAACAATGGGACAGACACTGTCAGAAAAAGTGGTTGTGCTCCGACTGTTTGCAATTTTATCATCCAGATTCAACAACACTGCTGAACAGCTATTGGCCTTCCAAGAACAAGGTGCAACTTTTTATACAAGACTACAGACCTTGGAAGCTTCCAGACTTTTACCAGCACCACCAGCCAACGGAGGCAATGCATCTGCCGATGCTGGTAAGAATGCTGGTCCTGGTGGAAAAGCAGCTGCAGCAGCAGCACCTGCCGCAGTCAGAGCCTATGAACTCACCTTGGAATGTGCATGCGACAGCCTGTTCCGAGCTGAAGAACAATACTTGAAAATTCCAAAAGGTATTGAAGCTGCTCTTGCTTCCAGATTTGGACATCAACATCAACACCAATGCCAGCCTTCCAGATATCAAGGCCCTGGACAAGGTGGTTTTTCTGGTCCCAGATTTCCATCAAATCACAAATTCCAATGACTTCAAGCTCAAGGGGGGGTCATTCCTGCATGAGCATCAGGAAGTAAAGGTTTTGAAAATGTGAGATGCTGGAACTCCCAGCAACTTGGGCATCTAAACTGCTTCTGTGACAAACCACGGAGTCCACAAAATCCAGATGCTCAACATGCTCTGCTAACATCTGACACACAACCAGCTGACAACCCATCCAGCGTGAACGTCATCATTCAGAAAAATGATGACACAAATGACTGACAACTGGAATCAGATTCTTTTTCAATTGGAAACTCTTGGGATCTCCAACAACACCAGCGTCAGCCCGGACAACACCAGCATCAACTTTATCACTCCAGCTGATGATGTCCTGTCAACTTTACCCTCAACTGCCATCCAACAAGCAGCTTCAGAAGATGCAAAATAGATCCTGGAAGAGCTGGCACTCTGCATCATTAATAGTTCCTTTCTGTTGGCAGCTGGCATTCTGGCTTGGATCCTTTTTTCTGGAAGTACCAGGCACATGACTTGCAACAGGGCCTGGTCCACAGAATACAAAGAATTTGAGAAACCAAAACCAGTTTGCACTCTCAAATTCTCCATCAGTTTCCAAAAGAAGGTGACCTCCCGCACCTTTTCTGATGTTCTCTTTGTCCCAGATTTGGCAGCAAACCTGTTGCCCGTCACACTGCTCAATGAGAAAGGCTGAAATGTCCTCTTTGGTACTGAAAAAAGCTGCCATAGCTTTTCTTGCAATGGAAACATTGTGGCCGAGGCCAAAAGGGAAGGCAATTTGACCATCCTTCCAACACTGGACCTTGAACCAGATGAAGATGCACTAGAAGTGGCTCTGGCAGCCAGTGGTTCCTCAAGCTGAATACCAACACCCTCTTCTGACCTTCTCACCGTGCTGTGGCACCAACGGCTTGGTCATGTGGGATTCTCCACTTTGGTGACTTTGTCCAAACGATGAATTGTTGATTCAATCCGACTGAAACTGACTCAGCCCAGCACCATCTGCTGTGAAGGGTGCTTGGCAGGAAAGCAGAGTCAGATGCCTTTCTCCACTCACTCTGGCGTTCGTGCCTCTGAAAAACTTCATCTGGTGCACATGGACCTCTCCTCCATCAAAGATCCATCCATTTATGGAAAGTTCTATTTCCTGCTCATTCTTTATGACTTCACTCACCATGTCTGACTCCGTTTCCTTTGTCACGAGTCTCAAGCAGCAGAACACATCATGACATGGGATCGACGTATGGAGAACGAGATTAACGAACGTGTCAAAGCTGTTCGTTCTTACAATTGTGGCGAGCTTGTGAACCACACCCTTGCCACGTTTCATGACGCTCACGGCATCCAGCATCAACGCACAGTTCCTCATACGCCTCAGCAGAATGGCCGTGCTGAATGCATGAATCGCACCGTGCTTGAAAATTCTACGGTCCATGCTTCATGCTGCAGGTCTGCCCACTGGCTCTTGGGCAGAAGCCGTCAACATATTTGGGTACATTCTTGACCGACTGCCTTGCAAGCGTCTCCACAACCAGTATGAAACATGGCATGGTCATCCTCCCAATGTTGGACATCTGAAGATCTTTGGGAGCACAGCCTATGTCAAGGTCCAACCAGGTGCTTGGGACAAATTGGGCTCACACACACAGAAGGGCATCTTGGTGGGCTATGCTGACAACAGTCAGGCTTATCGCATCTGGGATCCGGTGGCCAAATGCATCATCCACAACCGAAGTGCCACCTTTGATGAAACTCTGACTGATCGTGCTGCCTTCTCCTCTAGCCCATCTTAGCTCCACATGATCTCCATTGACCCAGAAGTTGCTCTTCCTCCTCAACATCCTCTTGATGCAGGTCCTGATGAGCATGCCGGAATCATCCCTCCCATTTTCCCTGGAGCTGACTGCCCTGCGGTGCCTCCACACAAGCCACCACCACCGCCACCTCGTCTCTCCCGCAACTGGCCCAAGGATTGGGATCCCACTGCTCCACTGCGTCGTTCCTCTTGTCACCCAAAACTCAAGGCTCTCACTGTTGTCTTCTACCATGGTGCTGCCTCTCCCACTCCTTTGCCCACTCTTCCAGCTCCATCTCCTTCCACTTTTCCTTCAGTTTCTGATGACTCTCCCTCTTGAGACTACACTCTTGTCACTTTGGTGGTGGATCCCGTCAGAATGTCCCACCCTGACACTGCTGACTGGCATTCTGCCGCTGTCAGCAAATTTGAGCAAGTGCAGAAGCAACAAACCTGGACTCTTGTTGACCTCCCACCAGGTGCACCTGTTGTCAAATGAAAATGGATCTTCAAACTCAAACTTGATGAGCACGGCCTTCCTGACAGGTACAAGGCCCGCTTTGTGGCCCGTGGCTACAGCTAAGTTCAAGGTGTCAACTACAGCGACACCTTCGCCCCTATTGCCATGTACAGCTCCATCCGCATCATTCTTGACCTGGAAAACCAGGAAAACATATGGACGTTAAATATGCCTTTCTCAAAGGTGATCTCGATGAAGAAGTTTTTATGACCCAGCCTGAGGGATTTGTGCAGTCGGGGGGGGGGGGGGGGGGGGGGGGGGGGGGGGGGGGGGGGGGGGGGGGGGGGGGGGGGGGGGGGGGGGGGGGGGGGGGGGGGGGGGGGGGGGGGGGGGGGGGGGGGGGGGGGGGGGGGGGGGGGGGGGGGAGCAAGGTCTGTCGGCTGCTCAAAGCCCTCTATGACCTCAAGAAGGCACCCAAAAAATGGAACAAGCCCATTCACGACTTCTTCATCAGTCAGAACCTCAAGCGCCTGTATTCTAACCAGTCAGTTTACTACAAGGATAGTCTCCACAACCTTGAAGCAATATGTGGATGATATGATTCTGTTTGACTAATCCGTAACCATTTTCAACGAGTTTAAACGGACATTCTCTGCTATGTTTAAGATGAGTGATGAGGGCCCGCTGCAATTCTACCTTGGCATACAGATTCATCACAGCCGCAGCCCACCTGAAGTCACATTTTCACAAAGCACCTACATCACACGTATGGCTGACAAGTTCAACTTAGGCCAGCCGCATCACACCAGTACTCCACTCGCTGTGGTCCATGGCCTAACAAAGCCAGTGACCAGTGACCTTTTGAGGACCCGAGTAAGGCCAAGCTGTATCCTAGCCTCGTTGGTTCTTTGATGTATGCAAGTGTGGGTACTCGCCCGGACCATTGATATGCTGTTGGAATACTCAGCCAAGGGTGCAAGAACCCAACGACCGATCATGTGGCAGTAGCCGAATGCAGTACACGTTATCTCAAGTGCAATGCTGAATAGAAGATCAAGTACCAACCACAGAGTAGTATTCGCCTCATCGGTTTTTGCGACACTGATCTGTCAAATGACAAGTGCACCAGAAAATCTACTTCGGGCTTCGTTTTCCTTCTGAATGGTGGGCCCATTTCTTGGTGATAAAAAAAGCAGTCAGTGGTTGTCTTGTCGTAGACTGAAGCAGAGTACATTGCAGCTAGCCAAGCAACTAGAGAAGCCGTCTGGATCTGCATGCTGTTGGAAGAACCGGGCTTAAGTCAAGGGGAACCAACCACCATCTTCTGTGACAACCAAGGCACCATAGCTCTGACTGAGGATCCTATGCTGCATAACAGGACCAAGCACGCAAAGAGACATTATCATTATGTGGGTGATGCTGTGGCTGAGGGAGAGGTGGAGTTGGACTATGTGGGGAAAAAAGAACAAATCATAAGTGTATTCACCAAGGCTTTGGAGCATCGTCAACATGATGCACTTTGCGGCGACATGGAATTGGTGTTGGAATAACAATGATAATAAATAGGGAGGGAGTGACGAGTGATCCCCTCATTTCCCAATGTGAGGCTTGGGTTGAGGGTGAGGACTGAGGGCCAGAGTGACAAAATACATTTTTTTTCTTTTTGTGTGTCTATGAGTTATGGTTAATCACCCCACTTTCATACACTTAATAACCTATGTATACTAGTCCACTAACATCGTCACTTCCTAGAAGTTTACTTGCGTGTATTCACTTGTAACATCACTGTTTTCTCACTGTACACAATTAACATCATGTTCTAGAATCATCGTTATCCATTTTGTTTAAGATGAGATATAATCTGGTATTGATTTCAAACAAAACTTGTTTCACTTTTTCTGGCATGTTTACGGATAGCAAAGTCGACTTGGTGATATATGTTAGACCTAGAATTCGTCTAACATGTACCCGATATAGATGATGAAGACAGTAAGACTTTCGAAAGACTATCGTCGTTTCCCATTGTTCGAGAGGGACGTACCTGTTGTTCGGTCAAAATCGAGTCCACCCGAGTGTATTGGGCGGGTGTATCAGGGAGTGTATCGCTAGTTCACACAAAATTGTACACAAGTGTATGAATACACTTGTGTATCAATTCGGTCCCCCTCCAGATACACTACCCGATACATCCCCACAATACACTTCGACTTCGGGGGGGGGGGGGGGGGGGGGGGGGGGGGGGGAGGGGGTCAACGAGCCCCTCCCCCTTCACCCCCCAAAAATTAGAAAGTGTATCTGGTGAGTGTATCGGATAGTGTATCTGATAGACACGAGAAAAAATACACTTGTTATTATTCATTGACTACTTAATTTCTGATCGTACTCGTCAATTGTTGTAAATTGGCGGTTCACGGAGGAAACAAAATTGTGTGACACGAACGCAAAAAACTTCTGTATTGCTCGCAAACTGCTTTAGCGATTTGTCGGAAACAAAGTAACACTTCCTCGATTGAAGCCCCCCCCAAGTCTCACGACGGTATCCCCCTCCCCCCCCAAACACCCCGAGTGTATTGGACGGGTGTATCGGGGAGTGTATTGCTGGTCGACGCAAAATTGTACACAAGTGTATGAATACACTTGTGCATCAATTCAGTCCCCCTCCAGATACACTACCCAATACACCCCCCGCAGTACACTTCGACTTTGGGGGGGGGGGGGGGGGNCCCCCCCCCCCCCCCCCCCCCAAAGTAGAAAGTGTATCTGGTGAGTGTATCTGGTAGACATGAAAACAAATACACTTGTGTATTCTTAAATGACTAGTTACTAGCTGATCGTTATCGTCGATCATTGAAAATTGACGGTCCACGGAGAGTACAAAGATGTTCGACACAAATGCAAACAACTTCCGTATTGCTCACAAAATGCTTTATTGATTCGCGAACAAAGTAACAACTCCCAGATCGGAGCCCCCCCCCCCAACTCTCGCAAATGTGTTGCCCCTCCCCCTCCCCTCCCAAACATACCTCGTGTATTGGGTGGGTGTATCGGGGAGTGTATCGCAAGTACACTCAAAATTGTACACTAGTGTATCAATACACTTGTGTATTAAATCGGTCCCCCTCCAGATACACTACCCGATACACTACCGCAATACACTTCGACTTCCGGGGGGGAGTCAACGAGCCCCTCCCCCCACCCCCCCCAAAGTAGGATGTGTATCTGGTGAGTGTATCTGAAAATGTATCTGCTAGACATGAGAAAGAATACACTTGTGTATTTTGCTTTAGTGGTTACGAGCTTATCCGATTTGTCCATTGTTGTTGATCGACGGTTCATGAAGAATGGAAAAATGTCCGACACAAACAAAAACAACTCCCATACTACTCGCAAACTGTTTCATTGATTCGTCGCAAACAAAACAACAACTCACTGATCCCCCCCCCCCCAATCTCGAGAGTGTATTGGGGGAGTGCATCGCACAGTGTATCGTGCGAACATACAAAAATGTACATGAGTGTATCGGTGATTACATCAGTGTAGATTGTGGGTCAACATTAATACCACCCAACCATTTCATTAGATACGGTGGAGGGGGGGGG
>SZWC01002160.1:31132-77013 GCA_023375785.1 Penium margaritaceum
GAGCGACGACAAAAGACATGACGTGCGACTTTGTGAACAGACGAGTGGGTGATTGGGACACCGCATATGCATGAAATCAGCTTCCTCAGAATTGAGGACAAATCAATGTCATCCATTCAATTACAAGATTAGCATGATGTTTTCAAAATGTACAAAGTAGGTAACAATGAAATTCAGAAACATCGAAATGATTTTTAAATCATGTATATTCGCGCAAAAAAAATCAGGGCATACTTGTGTTGAGGAAGTTTCAGTGAAAGTCTCTTGTTCATGTACATTAAACGAGCTGTGAACGTTATTCCAGGAGGCAATTTCTAAGAAACATTGCTAATCGTCTAGGGTATTTTCCTAGAATGATCCTTACCATATGTTCTAGTCATGTACACAATTAATGAGGTGTGTGGATTTGGGGTGATTGGGCATAAATGGTGTCTTTTGGCGTTCTTCATCTGGAGTACTAGACGGATTCAAACTTCTTATGGGGGAGCCAAGAGAACCAATCCGTAGGAAGAATAGCTTAGTCTACTTCTCTCAGTTTTTCCTTCGGGGTGATTGGAGAATATGGAGGGGAATGTTTGAAAATTATTGTAAGGATATGCTCCAAAATGGCACCACTCTCTCTCCCGACCCTCTGCGACCTAGATGCTACCCTGATCTACTCCGTGTCCTATGTCTGCCGCTGGGTCGGAGGAGAGCGTAGTCCCATGGCTCCCATCTCCACTCATATGGACCTATTATTTGAGAGGGGAATGACCACGGGCAACATATATTGGATCAAGCTTTGCACTATGGTGCAAAGTGGTCTGGAGGCGGTAGCCTGAGCGGAGCTCTGGCACAAGGTTGACGTGACATCTTGAAGAGGAGTTGACAAGGAACAAAGTACCGGACTACTAGTCCGCTTGGCATGGAGGGAAACCGGTGCGGACAAATGGGGGGTTGTGGCATTGATGGATATCGATGACAGAAAACTTGAAGACCATCCGATTGCAGATCGGCAGCGCACAACCAATGCACAAACAACATGTATCGAATCACACGGAAAGACAACACGGAGAA
The DNA here is from genome assembly GCA_023375785.1 of Penium margaritaceum. Classification (NCBI taxonomy): domain Eukaryota; kingdom Viridiplantae; phylum Streptophyta; class Zygnematophyceae; order Desmidiales; family Peniaceae; genus Penium; species Penium margaritaceum. The sequence goes on from SZWC01002160.1 coordinate 32,189, forward strand.
GCACTATTCAGCACAACCGAGAACCTGTGTGACCGGAACCCAAGTGCAACGGCAACATGAACAGTGTGAGACGGCAGGTGCCGACGCCAGACAGCAGAAGCTTTACTTCGGAGTGAGACGCACAGGAGGCAAAGATGAGCAAAGCAGGTTTTAAGCCAGATCTAGATCTTCATTCGTTCATTTTTAAGTGCTAGATGTCATTAGCCCTGGTGCCCAGGAGTTAGTCAATTCTGATGAATGGAGATTCCTTCTCAATTGCCGGTTGAGCAAAACTCGCTGTGAGCGCACGTGTTGATCTGCTCTGGTTTGAGCAATTGGTTCTGCGCTGTCCATACTGTTTTTTGGTATTCAACGATCTCAAGTTATAACATCTTGTGTGACTGCCAAAAACAACAAGCCGCCAAAAGGGAAGAAATTTGCACAAAAAGAGTGACGAGTCAAGAAATGGCAAAGGAGAAGAGTGGTCAGCGAGAATCCTATCCAGTTGGAAGAATCTGCGCCGACCGATTGCCCACCCGTGTGGCTCATATCATCACAGATGAGGGTTCCTCAGATTGCAAAGTTCAATGAGGGGTACGAGCACGACCAACTGACCATAGTATTGTGGGTAGAACGGAGGGGTTGTAAGTGTCGTTGAACGGTACCGACATTAGTGGATGGAGGAGCTTCTCACTGTTTTGAAAGCAATGACACATTTCAGAAGTTGGATTTGCGGACCAAACCAGGGATGTCTGAAGAAGAACCTGTCAATGAACGACTGCAGATCTGTCGATTTTGCCAACCACAACGACGAAAAATCGGAGATCTGATTGATGTAGTGGTCTAGAGGAATAACCCAATGAGAGACCACAAAGTTATCCTCAGGCGAGATTTCTTATACCAGCACAATCCGCAGGTTGATGAGACTAGCGAATCAGTCTATGTCAGTGTTTATGGAAGAAGGCGACACCTGCCTCTGGTCGAGTGACCCAGGCTACAACAATGGTTATAGGAAGCAGCAGAGGTGGAAGCAGCAAAGGAAGTTGCGGTAGCCACAAAACGCCAACAGATATCTCTAGACGTGGCCAAGTGATACCTGAAGCGCGGAGCTCAAGCGCGGCTAGTCCACGTGGAGGCAGGAGAAGCAGGAAAAATTACAGCTGCTGAGGCGACATGAGCAACATTGACTCTCAAAAAGTCTGCAACCACACCAAAGGAGTTCAAAGGGGTATCCCCGACAAACTACTATGAGAGCTACCTCCGCAAAGAAACATCAGATAAACGTGAAGCCGGGCAGCAGACGGAGGGTAAAAGGGACCTATTGAATGAGCAATCACGAGCAAACCGAACTCAAGAAGCACCTAGTTGAGATGTTTATGCGAGGGTTCATCTGACCCTCCACGCCACCCTATGTGGTACTTGTACTTTTTGTGCAAAATACGATAGAAGACATACAGATGTGTGCGGATGTTGAATGACATCACTACCCCCTCCTACATCCCTACCCCCTCCTACAAGCAGATGAACTCTTTGATCAACTTCGAGGAGCCTAAATCTTTAACAAAATTGACCCATGCAGCAGCTATAATTAGATCCTTTTATCTAATAAGGACATCAAGAAGACAACATTCCACACCAGATACGGGCACTTGGAGTTAATGGTCATGACGTTTGGATTCACAAATAGCCGTGGAATATGTATGACGGCGATGAACAAAACATTTTGTTCAAATGTCAACAAATTTTTTGTCGTTTGTATCGATGACATCCTAGTGCATAGCTGTACCCCGGAGGAGCATAATGGACATCTTCAAAAAGTTCACAAGATGAAACAAAGAGAGAAGTTTTTTCGGAAAACTCTCAAAATGTGACTTCGGTTGCCGTTCTATCAAGTGTCTCGGCAACACCATCGGCGGCGGGCGGATGACAATTGTCATGAAAAAGGTGGATGCGATTGCTGATCAGCCAAGACCCATAAATCTTTGGGATTTCAAAGTGTTTTTGAGCATTTGCAAGTATTAGTGTCAATTCATAAAGGACTACACGGGAGTGTCAGTGCCTCTCTTTGATCTCACTGAGAAAAGAACCGAGTGGAATTTGCGAGACATCAAACAAGAAGTATTGAACTCTTTGAGAAACTCTTTGACATCAACGCCAACCTTATGATTGATACATCCAATGGTGGACTCTATCATGGCCGCCGACGCGTCCGATCAAGCCATCAAAACTTGCAAAAGTTACGCATGCAAAAACTCAACTACGTGGTGCACAAGAGGAAGATACTCACAGGAGTCCATGCATTCAAGACATGGCGGTGCTACTTGGAATGTGGATGATACATCATTTGCACTGACCATCATGCCCTGAAGTATCTCAAACTCAGCCAGATCTAAGCCGTCAACAAACTTGATGGATGGAGTTCCTCAAGTCCAACTTTGACTATGACATCGAGTACCGACCTCAAAAAACAAATCCGACGGATGCTCTAAGTTGGCGACCAGACTTGATGGCTTAACTCAGCACGTTACGCGTCAAACATGACCCGTACCTTGCAAGACTGTTTGGGAAAGGTTACAAGGAGTTCAGTGGGTATGAAAAAATGAATCATTGGTTGGACGACCTCTATTGGCGGCAACAATTCATTCGCCAGGTCACGTTTCTCCAAACAAAGAACAACAAAGGATGATATTCGAGGAGTGCCATGACAGTGGTCCAGGTGGACACTGGCGAGGACAAGACACTCAAAAAGCTGGCAAAACACTGATGGTGAGTCAAGATGCAGTGGGACGTGGTGGCCTTATGCAAATCATGTGACACCTTCTGACAATAATCTTGTCCCATGCGGCCACCAGGTCTACGTCAACCTCTATCCATTCCAACGAAACCATGGGCCGACATCACCACGGGCTTTGGGACAAGACTGCCTGCCACTCCCCAGGGATATAATGCCATATCCATTGTGGTGGATAGATTTGACAAAATGTTGTACTTCATTCCAACGACGACCACCCTCACCACAAAAGGGACAGTGTGGCTGTTTTTAAATCAGATCATGCAGCTAAATGACGTGCGACGTACCATCGTCAACGACAGAGATGGTTGCTTCACTAGTCATTTTTGGCCCAAATTGATGACACGTTATGGAAATCGGATGTAGCTATCAACGGCGCTCCATCCTGAAAGTCACGGGCAAATCGAGCGGAACAATCAGATGCTCGAACAACTCCTCAAGCCCCACGAAAGCAATTGACCAACCAAATTGCTGACCACCAAAATTGCATACAATTTTGCCACTTCCACTATAAAGGTCAGCTAAAAACAGCGTTGCATTAGTCTGGATAAGACCTGTCGCCTCACTCACATGGACTGATGTGAGTAGCCTGCTGCACCCAAGACTTAGCACTTGAGTAGTGAGAGCTGCTTTATTGTGAGAGGGAGAGAAGCGCTCAGGGAGTTAGCGCTAGAACTGTAGCTGAATCATGAACTGACTGATTATTAAGAAAGAATGAGAAAGTGATTCAGACCCCTCCCGTTTGTAGCCTCACCTCAACTGTGTGAGGCTTGCTCCTCAGAAAACCAGCCAGCAAAGAAAATCCTAGCATCATCCAGTCAGGCAAGGTTTTTTCGGTGAGCCCTGCCAAACGGCCTACGGCCCCAAACCCGGGCATCGTCCGATTTGCCTTCAAACTGCACCATAACCAAATAACTATGCCACAAATGCAATTGTGCAATCGGAATCAGCAAGGAAAATCACAACGAGGAGTTATGGCTGTCCAAACCCGGGCGCCGGCTGCGCTAATCCCGTCAGCTATCTACGACTTGGGTTGATGCCGAGGGACGTGATAGCCAAGGGTTGTTGCCAATGGAGCTGGCCGTGCGCTGGTGTTGCGTCAGAAGCACGAGGAGGAGTGGGACCAAGAGCACAGCATCACGATGACACATCCACTCTACCAAGAAGTGTCCCTCCGACGTCAGCGTCCATCCAATCAATCGTGTGTAGGAGATTATGTATCAGCCGAGAGGTCACAATATGAGTCAGTGAGGCAGTGCACAGAAAAGGAACAACAGTTTCCCATGACCCACAGGCGGCAGTGTACATGGACGTGCACAGGTCATGCTCCCCCATGCCCCATGGCTCCACATTCATCACAAGAGCAAAAGAAGCACATGCACGTCAAGCATGGGAGACTGGCAACACATACAACAGGAGGGAACACAAACCAAGTACTCAGGGTAACAATCCGACCATACTCACAGCCTTCTTCAATGAACTGCACTTCAACGCCTTGGTGAGAAAGTCATCCAACTGCTTTATGGTCCCGACCCAACTGATGTGAAAGTTGCCGTCATGCAGCTAGGAATATACGTAGTGATTCTCAACATTGATGTGCTTTGTGTGTACATGGTAGATGCCATCAATATCGGCAATCGCAATGGTACTCTTGTTGACACAGGACAAGGTGATGGACAACACAGGCTGGCGTAACTCACCCAGCAGACGATGTAGCCACACACTCTCACATGCATCTTCTTCCAAAGCCACGTAGTCTGTCTATGCTATGCTACGTGCGACACACCCTTGCATCCCGATGTACCATGACATAGCTGTGCCACCGATGAGAAAGATCCAACCAGTGCGGCTCTTCCCATTTGGACTCCATGTCCAATCGTTGTCTGTGTAGTCCACGGCCACTACAGACGGCTGACGACAGAACGTTAGGCCCCGGCATGGAGTGGAGATCACATATTGCAACACGCAGATGGCTGCATGAAGCTACAGTTGGTTTGGGGCCTATGAGAATTGATCGAGGACATTTACAGAGAAGGCGATGTCTACACGTGTGTGGTGGAAAACAAACATGAGGACCCCAATTACGCGCAGGAACGCTGTGATGTCCACAGCCACACCCAAGGTGCTGGTATCAGTGGCCTTCACGAACGCTTGCCCATCTGGGATGATCGAGGTGGATGCGCTAGGGACAGTGGGCAGGAGGTCCGCAAAGTGAATGGCAAGCGTCTGAACATACGTTGCCTAATGTACCCGCACAATGTTGTGTGCACAGTTGCGCTCAATCTCCATGTCAAGAAAAACCTGCATCGATCCGAGATCCTTCATCTTGTGCATCGCCTTCAACAACTCCTTCACTCATTCAACAATGGCAAGGTTGGGAGTCGCGATGATGGGGTCATCCACGTAGACATACTGAAGGGGGTCCTGAGAGGAGTGATGAATAGTGCCGATTCTGCGTTGCTACAAATGAAACCACCCATCAGAAGGGTACGGTTGATCTTAGTATTCCAGTACCAGGGAGACTGCTTGAGACCGTAGAGGGCCTTTCGTAGTCGCCATACTCTACCCGTCCCATCCTCAAAGCTAGGAGGTTGGACCATGTAGACCTCCTCACCATTGAGAGCATCATGAAGGAAGCCATTGCTCATGTTCATCTGGTGGAGCTCCCAAGCATGTTGTGTGACTAGGCTGAAAAATCGACCGAATGGTGGTGAAACGGCCAGCAGCCGCAAAGTCGTGGTCGTAGTCAACTCCAGCAATTTGAGAGAAGCCCTTGGCGGTGAGCCACACCTTGTACTCCTTCTATGTGCAATCTGGTCTCCATTTGTGGAAAACCCACTTCGCACGGATGGCCTTGCAGCCATGGAGAAGCTCCACGAGCTTTTACACTACGTGCTCAATGATGGCAGAGAGCTCCTCTCAACAAGTAACCCTCCACAATACTACGTCGGGTGAGGCACGGGCCTCACGTAGGCTCAATGAGTCGAGTGCCAGTGGGGAAGGCCATACCATTTGCACATGAGCGACTCAAAGTCCTGCAGGGGCTCAGGCCAGGGTGGCGAAGACTGCTTGGCGATGTTCCTACGAGATTAGAGCATAGCCCATGGCCGAGCCTGGGTACATGTCCTCAGCAATGAGTTCCAAGGCCATCAGGCCAAGGGCCATGGTGCCGGGATCGCCAGTAACGGCAGTATGAGGGCAGGCAGGTTTGTCGGCAGGTGTGCTGAAAGCTGGACGGGGGGTCCTGGTGGGAGGACCCAGTGGAGGCACCGGCTGACGAGGCCGGAGGTTTCCACTGGGAGTTCAGGTACAGACCTGGTGCGTAGGGTTCCCATGATGGAAGATGGGATCCAGTGAGGATGAGGTGGTAAGGCGGGGGTGGGCGTCTCCGCAGTTGACATGGTACCGCCAGACGTGGAAGAGTCCATAGGCGCAGATGCATCGGAGGCTGGAGATGGGACGGAGGCCCCGCCTCCTCTGGGATTAGCAGGGGGGTCAGCTTAGGTGAGGGAATCAGTCAATGATTTTGTCTCCGAAGGGTGCGCAGCATCGTTTGCAGGAGAACTCACCGGTGAGGTGGACGGCGAGGAGGAAGCATATGTCCTTGAGGGTTTGGGAGAGAGCGAGGAGGAGAGGTCTACCGGGTTTGTGGATGCGGGCGGGTCAGCATGCGCACATGGGTCTCGAGCGACGATGTGATGCCCCCCTGATCTTTGAATTCAACGACTGAGATTTAATGAATTATGTGATACTTGATTTCAACTAGGTTTTTTGGTTATAAGATTTTTAGGTGATCCAGTTTGATCGAATTTGTAGATTTTGAGACCCTTGAATTCAACGAATTCATGTTCATGGTATTGTGTATGATGTGCTGCTGATTGTTGATCATTGATGCCTATGTTTCCCAAGCTATGTAGATTAATGTCACTTGTGTGTGCATACTCTTATCTACATGTAGTAACTAATGATATGTAAATCAATGAGAGAATGCATGAGGGAACATTGAATTCAATTATTTATGTGGCTTCTTGAATTCATCAACCTAGAATTTCAACAGATTTAAACTAGATTTCAAAACATTATATACGAATTCAAAAAAAAGGGGGTAATAATCTCCGCCATGGGGCGACAGCGATGGGCCCAGAAAGGTCCCAGACCGGGTGCAAGGGAGATCGTGCGGGACAATGTCCTCAAAGAACAAGGCCTCGTAGGAATCAACAATGCGATGTTGAACAAGGTCCTCACAAAAGCCAGGCCTTAGACTGACATGAGACACTTACGAAGGTCCAGAGACGTCCGCGAGGAGCAAGCTTGCCATCCCGCTGGTCCTCGGCGAGCCAGACATTGGTAACGCACCCCCAGACGCGGGCAGGCTGAAGATAACACCAAAGCGCATACGACGTGGTTTGACAGGGAAGGTGACCATAGGGAACATGGTTCCACACCGAGATCATGTAGGACATGGCTTCATAGAAGAAGCAAACGGATAGACTGGACTCGACATGCATGGTCCAAAATTCATCAGCCATGGTGCGGTTCCAGCGTTCAACGATGTCCTTCTGCTGTGGTTCCCAGGGATGGACATCCCACGACAAACTCTATGACTCATAAGGTAGGTCTTTGCTTCGCCCATGATCTCCCCACTGCGGTCAGACCGGAAGCAACAATTGGCTACACTCATGCTCGGCTAGAAGGTACCAGCCCCGGATGGCAGAGGACGTGTCGCTCTTCCAATGGAGGCAGATGCTCTAACGATAACTAGAGTAGTTGTCCGTGAGGGTGAAAACGTACTGACCACCTTCAACCACAGACACGACCCATGAGGTCAAAGGGGACAAGCTTTAGCGGGCAACTCGCCCAAGAGGAGGATGCAGAGGAGGAGGACCGGTGCATCTTGCCCTCAATGTAGTCGATGTACTCAGTGCTACAAGGTTAGTGGTATGTAAAAGGATCAAGACCAATCGTGGGCTATGTGTGGAGCATGTTGTCAACAGCATTAGATTTCACATGGAAAAGGAAACGGTGGGGATAATTGACATGTTTGGGAGAGAGGACACTGAAAAAAAACACATGGACAGTGTAGGAAGAGGAAAGTTGCACAGTTGGGGGCAGACGGGTAACGTGCCACAGGTTTTCACAACAGACAGCACAGAACATGACCTGACCAGATTGTCGGAGGAAGACCGTACCAATGCCACAGGAGTATTGGACGTCCACGCTCATGTGGTCGAGAGCCATAAAAGACAGGAAGCTAAGCTCCAAACCAAGCACATTCAGTACATCAGTCACAAAAATGGCGCCGGACGGACCACAAAAGCAAACAATGCTAGCGCCACGCACCGGAAGGGCCCCTCCGGACCCATTGCGAACAATGTGAACGTAGCCAACGGGGCCGAGCATATTGAACGTTTGTCGAAAGCATGTCATGTGATGTGTGGCGCTATAGTCGACGATCAAGGTGCCATCAGAGTCGCGGACGGAGCTGTGACGATGCAATGAGCGACAAACCAGGACGCGAGAAGCGCGAAGGAGGTGGCAAGCTAGACAAATGAAACGACCAACCAACGCAAAGACGTGGTCGTAGTCGACTCCAGTAATCAGGAAGAAAACCTCGCGGTGAGCCGGACCTTGTACTCCTCCAATGTGCCATCTGGTCTCTATTCATTGTGGAAAACCCATTTTGCCAAGATGGCATTGCGGCCAAGGGGAAGCTCCACAAGCTCGTTCATTGCATGCTTGTTGATGATACTGAGCTCCTCCCAACAGGCAACCTCCCACTGTGCTATGTCAGACGAGGCATGGGCCTCACGTAGGCTTTGTGGGTTGAGTTCCAGTGGGTAAGCTTCTCTGAAACCAAGCAGAAAACAATGTTGTGCTGGTCTGGGTGAGACTATTTTCTGCCGCCTCACTCACGTGGACTAATGTGAATGGTTTGGTGCACTCAGACTTAGCACTTGGGTCGCGAGAGCTGCTTATTTTTGAGAGGGAGACAAGCGCTCTGGAGTTAGCGCTGGAATTGCAGCGAAATCATGAAATGATTAATTGGCGAACAAGAATGAGAAACTGACTGAGACCCCTCTCATTTCTAGCCTCACCTCAGCTCTGTGAGGCTTGCTCCTCAGAACACGAGCCAACCAAGAAAATCCTAGCATTATCTAGTCAGGCAGAGTTCTCTCAATGAGCCGTGCTAAACAGCCGACTGCCCCAAAACCGGGCGTCATCCGTTTTGTCTGAAAACTGGACCATACCCAAAAAAAACCATATTGTGAACTCAGTCGTGTTATCATAATTAGCAAGATAAAAGCAAGGAGGGCTGCCCCAACCCGGGCGCCGGTTACGTTGCTCCTGTTTGTTATCTTCGACTCTTATAGATGTGACAACCAAGGGTTGCTACCAATGGAGCTGGCCGTGTGCTGGTGCTGCATTACAAGCGCGTGGAGGAGTGGGAGCAAGCGCACAACATCATGATGACACATTCACTCCACTGAGCTATGTTTCGCAGGCGTCAGCATCCAACTTGATAGTCATCTGCATGAGCATGTATACGAGCAGAGAAGTCACAAGATGAGTCAATAAGGCAGTGCAGAGACAAACAACAACGCGGTCAAAATTCCTTTCAAAGTGGTGTATGAAAAACTTCCTAACACACCGACTTGATCATGGAGTCAAAGCGAAATCCCCATAGTGGACATCCATTGCCGGGACTTCGCAGGTGTTTGGGAGGAAACATGACAGACTCTGGCGAATACGCAAGCAGCTATGAAGTGGGCAATGGAACGACATCTCTGTGATGACTTGTTCATTGCTGGTGATCGCGTCTTCCTCCAGTCTGTGAACATCAAACTCCAAGAACAAGACTTCACGAAGCTCAAACCTCGATGGTCGAGACCATTTGGGATTGAGCAAATGCAAACCCCTATTGTTGCTCCCTTTTGCTAGCCTGATACTTGGCAATCCACCCTTTCCTTCACATCAGCAAACTCAAGCACTAGCACAACCCGAGTACGAACTTCCTTCGCAAAGACGTCGCACCTCTACCTCCTGTGCAAGTGGAGGGGGATACAAAGTATGTGATCAAAGATATCATCGAACATCGACGCTACGGAAAAACGACCAAGTATCTCATCAAGTGGCATGGCGTCGCACACAATTGTTCGGAGCCCTACGACCACCCCCAAGACGTCGACTACCTGATCGACGGCTACTTTTTCTATCATTGGCATACGTGTGCTAGCACACCAGGATGTCGGGGCTCAAAGGTGGGAAAATGCTATCTCCTTGACATACTCGAGTCCTTAAACTCAACAAATGGACATTTCTGTTATCACATTCATAGCCCACTGTGTGACAACTTTAGAAGTTTTAACTGTTTGGCCAAGGGCATTTTAGCTGACAGTCCCGACATGTGGCGTTTTGCTCCAAACGTTTCTGACAACTTTGACCACCTTCATGTATGTCAACAAAACTGTCACAAACTATAAAGAAGATGCGTGGAAGTTTCCTAGCAACACAGGCGCTGATTGGGCGTCAGTGCTTGGTCAGACGGTGACGACAGTCACAAGTCGTGCACACAACGGCAAGGGTCTGGTTAGGAGACACAAGGCAAAGTGTCAGAATGCTTCAATAGCATTTGCAGAGAGAGATGACAAATGACAGGTCCATGGCATAAGTACCTGCCGCGGCGCACGGCGGGTGTCGTACGCGGCAGGGCAAGATCTGTCCTAAAACCGGCCCAAAACCATTCTTTTGGCCGCAAATCTTGTAGACGTATCGGAACACTGTGACATCTTAACTTAAACATGCAGAATCAAATGCCGGACGCTACGACTGGTCAAATATATGCATCCGGCATCAAACAGTGGATACACAATGCAAGAACATGCAAATCGGGCCCACGGCTAGTCTACCGATAAACCCCTACGTGCTGCAGAAAAACTATAGGAGGTCCCGGGTAGCGTCCAGAGCTCTAGAACGGTCGTCGGTCAGCTCCAGGCTGGTAGTCCACCACCACATGACGCACCGGTGCCACCACGGTCCACATCAAGGATCTGCACGAGTATGGACATGGCGGAGTGGTCACAGTAAAATGTACAGGTCGACAGGAACGTCACAAATCACAACACTCCCCCATGACCCGATGATATGCATGTCCATACGCGTGTAGTACTGAGACGAGTACAACAACTGGTGCAATGACAAATGTGACACAGACACAATCATACCCCACACTCAACCACTCTAAGCAAGGGGCGAATTCCAACAGAACAAATGGCCACCAGGAACTTTTCGCGAGCTAGTGCCTTCATCAAGAAGTCAGCACGCTGCATGTCAGTGCCAACCCAGATGACGGAGATCACGTGTCGCTCCACCAGATCACACACAAAGTGATGCTCAACCGTAATGTGTTTTGTGCAAGCATGGAATACACCAGAGTTCTCTGTAATGGCAAGAGCACTCTGGTTGTTGCAACGAAGTACAGTGGTGGGTACTGACTGGCCAAGCTCAAGAAATAGGGACTACAGCCATACCACCTCAGCAGCCCCTGCACCCATGGCAACGTACTTTGCCTCCGATGAGCTACGTGAAATGCAGCCATGCTTCCCGCTGCACCAGGTCACAATGGTCCCATCGAGCAGGAAGACGTAACCTATGCGACTACGTCCATCTGGACTCCGGGCCTAGTCATCATCGATGTAGCCATCAAGGACCACCGAACACTGCCGGCAAAAGCAGAGTCCGAGGTACAGTGTGGAGACCACGTACCGCACCACTCGCACAGCCCCCTGAAGGGCTCAAGCGCGTAGAGCCTACAAAATTTGGGCAAGGAGGTTCACGGTAAATGCGATGCCAGGATGTGTGGTAGTGGCCAGGTACATTAGAGATCCAATGAGACGGAGGTATAGGGTCACAACCATTGTCTCCTCCAGTTGTGTGGGATCGTCCACCTTCTGGGCATCCTGCTCGTCAAGCGTGAGAGGTGTGGAAGCCGTGGGCACTGCTCCAAGAAGGCCGCTGAAGCGCTCTCCCACAACGCGTGTGTATCTGGCCTGTTGCAGTAGTAGAGTTCGACGTCTACGGTCTCGCACGATCTCCATGCCAAGAAACACCGCTCCATGACCAAGGTCCTTCATCCTGCAGGCAGTGTGGAGGATAGCCTTGGCCTCCTTCACGGCATCCGGTGAAGGAGACGCAATCAGAAGGTCGTTGACATGGACAAGGATAGCGGTGAATTTCTCACGCATCCGTCGGATAAAGAGAGAGGGATCTGTCTCATTCTATACATATCCCGCACGAGTCAGGGTGCCAGTAATCTCTTGGTTCCAACACCGAGGAGACTGCTTGAGGCCATAGAAGGACTTGCGCAAGCGCTAGACCTTGTCACCGTCCTCAAAGCCAGGTGGCTTAGCCATGTAAATCTCCTCATCCAGAGAGCCATGGAGGAACGCATTGTTCACATCCATTTGGTGCAGTTCCCAGTCGTGCTGAGCCACTACACCGAACAGAGCTCAAGCTGAGGTCATGCGGTCGACAAGGGAAAATTTGTCAGTGTAATCAATACCCTCAATCTGAGAGTACCCCTTGACGACCAAGCGAGCCTTGTGGTATTCCAGTGAGCCATCCGGCTTCACTTTCTTACAAAAGACCCACTTGACCTGAATAGCCTTCCTCCCATGTAGAATGTCCACTAGCTCGTAGACTCCGTGCTCTCGGATGGCGCAAAGCTCATCCTCGTAGGTAGCATGCCAAGCGTGAGCATCCTGTGACGAGAGAGCTTCCCTCAGTGTGCCCGGGTCAGGGGCCATAGAGGCAGAGCTCTGCGTGGCAAGAGCGCACGCCTCAGTGCTAAATCTGTCGACCACAGACTGGCTTCTGCATCACAAGCAACGTGAAACTTGCGAGTGATGAGGTTGTGCCCTACGGGACACGCTGGATGTACCTCTGTGTGCTCAGTGCGGACACTAAGGCCTAGGGCCTTCGTGCCGTGATCACCACTCGCGATGCTACAAGCGGAGCGCTTGGGTGCGGGACCAGACACTCACTGAGCTCCAATGTCGAATGATCGAAGACGGCCACCAGTCTCACGGGAGTAACCCGGGCTCAAGGGGCGCACCTCAGGCTCAGAAATGGGAACAATTGCAGCTGGGGAGGGTTGAGGCAAGGGAACTGGTGATGCCGTGTGAGGAGGTGCGAGTGTGGACGAGACGGGACTCGGTGTGACAGTAGTAGGTGAGGCAGGTCCACGCACAGAGGTAGGACTGCCGGCAGACACAAGTACGGTCACAGGAGTATGCACAGGTACAAAATCATGGGTACCTGTGGGATGCGAGGGGACAGGGATAGAAGCCGGCGATGCTGGAGAGATCTCTGGACCGACAGCCATGATCGCTGGGTCATCAAGAGCCGGAGAAGTGGAGGGAGCTCGAACGGACACATCAGCCTGGCAAGCGGTGCTCGTAGGCCCGAATTCCCCCATCCGTCCAGAAACCTCACACGTGGGAACGTGTGTGACAGACAGCGATGTGATCGAAGTCAGATCATGGTAGGTGAGGGACTCAAAGAAGAGCACGTCGTGGGACTCAACAATGCGACGACGAGTAGGATCCCAGAAACACAATGCCTTCGACTTTGGGGAGATGCCAACAAAGGCACACAAGCGACCCCGCGGTGAGACCTTTGACCCCTGCTGGTCCTCGGTGTACCACACAGAAGCCAAGGATCCCCAAACGCGAGCGAGGCGCAAGTCAGCACGGTGACCAAACCAGAGCCCATACGGTGTGACGTGGTCCGGAAGAGGACCATGTAGGAGGCAGTTCCAGACCCAAGTTATGTAGGCAAAGCCTTCAAAAGCGAAGGATTCCAGAAGACCGCACTCATACCGCATAGCACGAACAGCATCCTCCATGGTGCGGTTCCAGTGCTCAGAAACACCGTTCTACTGAGGAGTAGCAGGAGGGGAGACCTGGTGAAAATCCCGTGCTCGGGGTAGAAGCTATCCATCTCGCCAAGAAACTTGCCGCCAGAATCCGAGCGAAAGGTGTGCAGCATGTGGCGGGAGTGACGCTCAACCATCACTAGCCAGAGGCAAACCGCGAGAGCGGCGTCACTCTTCCGGCCTAGGCTGTAGACCCACCACATCCAGGTGAAGTCACCAGTCAGGGTCAGAATGTAGCGACCCCGATCGACAGAGACTCGACAAGTAGGGGACCGAGAAGGTCCAAATGGACTAACTCAAGAGGGCAAATTTTGCGTGAATGGGAGTCAGGGTAGGTGCAACGATGCATCTTACCTTGAGTATAGAAGAGACAGTCAGTCTTGGGCGGCTTCTCAAAAGAAGTCGTGTCAAAAACGAGAGCGGGCTGTGTCCGCATGAGCTTCGACACGGTGTCGGAGCCTACATGACACATGTGGCTATGAAGCAACCGCTGGTGCTCAGGAGAGAGAACACCTGTGACAAAAACGTGAGCGGAAGAGGAGGGAGAGCAAGGAGTAAAAGTCCGAGAGACACGATACAGGCCATCCACAAAAGAGGCACGAAGAACAACGCTATGAGTGTCACAATCGCGGACCCTATAGTGTGCTCCACAGATAGTCCCATCAGTGTGCAAGCACATACAAAAAGCAAAATGAGCTCAAGGTCAGGCACAAACAGCACCTCGAAAAGATAGAAGGGGCCAAACGGACCATCGACGCATACAACCCCAACACCCCGGACTGGCAAGGACTGACCAGAGCCTGTGCGGACGTAACGAACAGACGCAACAAGGCCGAGAAAAACAAAATCACTACGACGACAGGTCATGTGATGAGTGGCACCGGCGTCGATGATCCAAGTGGCACTAGAATCACGACCAGAGGACGTCACTGTACAAACGGCAATGGAATACTCAGCCTCAGACTGACGTTGGGCAGCAGGTGGGGAGGAACGACCAAGGGCACAAAGGTGAGACTCATGAATCCAATCTGTACAGTCAGGCCCATTGTCATCGCATGCCGACTGTGCCCCCCCCACAGGAGTCATCCCGAGCCACAAGAACAGACAAACAGACAGTCAGTGAACCACCCGGGTGTGAAAACACACTCGCACCTCCCTAAAAGGGAAGCGCCAGAAGGTGTCGGAGCTCGGTGATGGTGCGGTCACGTGGGTCTGGGTCGCCGCTGGTCGCTGGTGGTGAGGCGAGAACTGTTGCGGTCGTGGTTGCCGCGCGTCGCTATACCTTGTGAACATGTCTATGTGCTAAAGGCAACCCCCGAGCATGATCATGTGGAGCGTCCACAGCTGTGTACCTCCTGAGGTCCCAAGGTGTGTGTAAATGCCCATGGCACGTTGCCAGTAGTCAGCTGCAGGCTCGGCAAGCTCCTCACAAAGGGAGTGAAAGGCGCGGATGTACGCAGCATGGGTGGCGTGCGTCTCTGCAGCAAGCAGGGACAATCCTAGGTCCCAACCTCCGCGTGGGTCAGCATTGGTGCTTGTGCCCGCCTCGCCAAGGAACGAGCGGAAGTCAATGACGGTCTCGCGCGGCATGGCGCAGAGAAGTCCTCGCATCGCTCTAGCCACTTTCAGCACCTGAGCTCGGTCTGTAGTTTGATACGGACTGTGGTAGTAGGGCCACACACCCTCTGAAGTGGCCCAGACCTGAAAGAGGATCTCCCAGCAGTCAAAGCCGTCCTCGCTGACATACCGTGGGGGCGGCGTCTCAAAGTCCTTGGGTTCTGCTCCGTAGGGAGAGCAACCACAAGCTGGGAAGGACGAGGGATGGGAAAGACGCCGGGAAGAGGGAAGTTGTTGGGGTGGAGATCTGGCGACAGTCAAAGATCGGAAAAACGGGATGTGTGTGGGGCCCGAGAACTCGTCTGAAGTTGGCAGAGACGCTCCTGAAGCACACGAATCTCGTGCTCGAGGGAGTCCCCCTCCATGCCTGGCATGTCTGGATCCTCATCCCAAGGATCAAGAGGTGGCGTGTTGGCTCCAACTGCCATCTCCGGTGCTGGACCTGACTAATGTGTAGAGGATGCGACCACGGCCGCTCCCTCATAAGTATGTCGACGAGTCGTGGAATGTCCTCGACGAAGCTCCGTGAGTGTGCGGATGGCGTCATTCCGCTCTCGCTACAAGCGACACAACTCGTCCTGCTGACTCCGCAGTTCCTCAATAGCCTGCAAACGTGGGCTCATGACCACGGAGGAGAGGAAGAGGGATTTGTTACCCTTCTTCCCTTTTCGCCAAACACAGCCATGGTGCCGCTCATTATGGGCCGAGACGTCAACGTGGTTGAATTGCAAAAACGTGACCATTTCTCGAGGAGTTGAAACGTTGGCAACTTTTGACCCTCCGACCAAAAATTTCACCAAGGCAAGTGTTGATGTCAGCTGGAAGTTGCTGACATCAGCATGACATGATGATGTCAGCAAGGAAAAATGCTGACATCAGCTTGCCTTCCCCCCCTTTTTTTGGTCAACCTTCGTGGTTGCTGCCCGAGCAGGCGGCCCCTCCATAGCAACCGCGCGGAAGCTGAGCGGGAGCCGCTACACGGCTTCCGCTCAGCTGCTGCTACTGCTACGACGTCAGCTGCAACAGCAGCCGCGCGGCTGCGTACGGGGCAGCTGCCTAGCGGCTGCGTGCGTGGTCGTGGCAGCAGCTGTGCGTTCTTGTTGCTGTTGCACGCTGCGGCTGCTGCACGCTGCTACCGCCACCGCGCGCTACTACCGACGCTACTACTGCCACTATTGTTGCACTGCCCTCGTGCTCCTACCGCCCCTGCTGATGTTGCTATTGTTATGCTACTGCCGCTACATGCTGCTACTATACTGCTGCCGCCGCACGCTGCTACTACGGCCGCATACTACTCCCACCGCTGTTGCGGCCCTACTGTTGCTACTGCTCAGTGCTAATGTCAGAAGCTGTTGGGGACTGCAGTCTACTACAGATGTCTCCTGGTGCCACTAGCTACTGCTACTAATGCAATCTCACGTGGTGATGGTGAGCGACGTCGACAGCGATTCGCTGTCGTCGTTGATAGGTCCCTATGGATCTTCTGCAGAGTTGACTCTCACTGCTGTTGCTCTGTTGCATCTCTGCTGTGTAGCTCGGTGATAACTGTCTCACCGTTTTGATACCAAGAGAAGATGTGTCGAAGCTTCCTAGCAACATAGCCGCTGACTGGGCGTCAGTGCCTGGTCAGACAGTGACGACAGTCACAAGTCGTGTACACAACGACAAGGGTCTGGCTAGGAAACACAAGGCACAGTGTCAAAATGCTTCAATAGCATTTGCAGAGAGAGATGACAAATGACAGATCCATGGCATAAGTACTTAACACGGCACACGGCGGGTGTCGCACGTGGCAGTGCGATACCAAATCAGCCCAAAACCACTGTTTTGGCCGCAACTATGCACAGAAATATCGGAACGCTGTGCCATCTGAACCTAGACATGCAGAATCAAAAGCTGGACGCTACGACTGGTCACATACATGCATCCGGCATCAAACAGTGGATACACAATGCAAAAACATGCAAATTGGGCCCATAGCCAGTCCACCAATAAATCCCTGCGTGCTGTAGAAAAACTGCAGGAGGTCCCGAGTAGCGTCCAGAGCTTTGGAACGGTCGTCGGTCAGCTCCAGGCTGGAAGTCCGCCACCACATGACGTACCGGTGCCACCAGGGTCAGCATTAGGGATCTGCACGAGTATGGACACGGCCGAGTGGTCACAGTAAATTGTACAGGTCGACTTGAACGTCACAAATCACAACAACTATATCGATGTTTTGATATCATTCGGTCGACCTCTCGATGGCGTTAGACTTTCATAAAGAAGCACCTCGACATTCTTGAAGCCCCCTCCACTTCTCCGCGGAGCCTCTTGAATCAGCCACTCACGTCGCAACCTCGTACGATTTGCTCGTTTGGAGCACCAAAGACTCGACGTATGCCTCATTCTCATTCTCTGCATCGTACACATGTGCTCGATTCAACGGACACTTGTCATCAAAGTGCACTTATTGCTTCATACAATTACTCATTAGTCCCAAATCCCCTAGTTATCTTCTTTCCCGCACCTCATCCCTGTGAACCACCTGCGATCGGCTCGTTGTAACATTGGCCTAGTCATGTAAGGATTCCATCCAACTTGCTACAACACTCATTTCATAAAACAATCGACGGATTTCTAGAGGAATGTAATATGAAAATTCAGGCTCTGGTTAGCACCTGATTTTGATCATTTGGAGACTAGTTGAAGACTCCATTTGGAGGTGTCCCCTCCAAGACCACGTTTTCGCAAGGCCGAGGAGGAGACATGTTTTTCTTCAAATAGAAAACCTATAATTTTGGAGGTCGCCAGATTGGAAGACATGACTTTGACCTCACATGCCATTTAGAATGTGCAAAAATCAAAAAATGGTGGTGGATTGATTATTAATCTGAAATTTGTGGGTGGAGTAATCTAATCTCACGAAAAATGGGTTCGATGTGACATTATCCAAAAATCTGGTGCGCTTTGCTAATGTGTAACCGGAAAATACAAAAAGAGAGAGAGAGTATGCTGTGTACGGCACGACTGACAGGGAGGGAGTGAGCGAGCAAGCGGGTAGTGTTTTGTACACGGCACGATAGGAGGTGTCGCGCAAGAGCAAGAAGGAGAGGGGGGGGGGAGAATCGGGAAGGTTTGACGAGAGAGAAAATGAAAAAAAGAGATGATGAGGCATGCAAGGAAAGGAGGGATGGACGACGAAAAAGAAAGAAAAAAAGGAAAGTGAGGAGAAAGAGAGGAGGGATGCCGTGTACGCAACAGCAAGTGAGATGACAAGGAAATAGGGCCGTCGAAGTCAATAGAACCTTCGCTAACTCGTCGGTGGACAACAAGAAAAATGAGTTTTTTGCCATTTTCTCTCTAGCGAGGCAAACATGCACAAATGGAAGGATGCTTCTTTTTTTCGCAGAACACACGCCACCAAAATGTGCCCCCACAAAACGTGGAAGGCAAGAAAAGAAGGTTCGGAAAGTGGCCGGAACCCGCTGGAAAGGCGACTTGCGCGTCCGAATCGAGTTTTGGGACAAAACTAGGCTGGGTTGAAAACTCTTTGTTACTAGACCTATTTAAGTAGTAGCTTTCAGGTACCATTTTTTTGTCTCAAGATTATTCAACTCTACTCTTCTAACACTTACGCCCAGACATTCTCATCTTGTCTAAGTGTGAGAGACATCACTTGTTTAGTGCCAAAAGGAGGAAGAAGTCAGTTTTCAAGTGAGAACCCTGTCCAATGTTTCTAGAAGGTTAGAAAGTGAGAGAGGAGGATTCATGCAATGGACTTCTGCAGAAGACCGGAGGTCCAGACAATAGTACGCGTAATAGACTGAGGCAAGCGTGGGCAAGCGTCGGGACGTCACGTGAGGCTCTACGGCTCTGCAAGGTGAGCGTGGGTGACTGGAGTGGGGTTGAAGGGGTGGGTGCAGGGTCGGTTGGGACAGGAACAAGGAAAAATGACTACGCGTGGAGTAAGGGTCTCAACAAATTTTGCAAGGTCATCAATTGACAAAGAGGAGAGTGAGATTTGATATTTTCGTGCAATTCTAAAAAAAAAAAAAGAGAAAGGGAATATTTAAAAAAAGAAGAGGACATTCAGGAATTTTGTAAAGGTGTGTGGGAAAAGGAGAAGGAGTGCGGATGCTTTACATTTGGGGGAAGAGTCCAAGGAATTATTGTGAGAAGTTTATGCATTGTCAAAAGGAACTGATAGAGAGCGAACTTTTGCCGATACTCTAATGCACTTTGCTGGGGAGTGTTGGGTGTGACTGGGTGCCAAGAGCCACGCACAGTCATTCCGCTGTGCTTGTGCTGTCTTTTGGTGTCCAGTGAATGGGGCATTTACATTTGTCCTAGAATATTGATAATGTCAGAGTGAAAAAAAAAAGATTCTTGGTTAGTCGTTTCCGTTGGTGGATGCTTTTCTTGGTATCAGAGCCACGTTTGATTTGCATGGGAAATAGAAAGAAAAAAAAAATGTCGCCTCAAGAAAAAACAAAAAACAAAAAAAGGAAAATAATAATAATTACAAGAGAAAAGGAAAAAAGTCTAAGGAAACACTTGCTTTGATGTATTTCTCTATTTGATGGATCACTGATTTTGTATTGTGTGCCAGGGTGGCCACCTTGTATTCCTCTTTGCTTGTGTTGGGGTGGTGTTACATGTAGGAAGGAGTGGAGGGGACCATGTTTATTCTTTTCTTTTCCTGTCATTCGAAGAAGAAAAGAAAAAAACAGGAGAGAAGAAAATAAAAGAGGCCTTCAAAAGAGCCCAAAAAAAAGGAGAAGTGGCCAGCAAAAAAAGAGAAAGAGAAAAACAAAAGATATATACGGCCCAAATTCCAATCCTTGACAAAAATGTGGTGGCGATAGGAGGTTGGGGAGTGGAGCCGAATGTAGGGAATAGAGTATTGTGCGGGCGTAAAGTGACTTGTTGTGAACGTGACGTGATTTTCATTGTGACTATTGTGACCCCATTGGACAAAAGGGAGAACGGGGGAAATATCGTTTGTTTGGAACCCACCGTTGGTAGTAGGGTGTTTTTTCGTGACGTGGCACTCCGCAGTCGTTGTGTAAGGTCACCCCAAGGTCACCAAACGTCGTGACTGGGGAGGGTTGTGCATTTAAGTCTGTGTTGCACCATACAAGTTTGATGTTGTGATGCATTAAAATATTGTGCACAATTGTTGAAGTGGTATCATGTGAAATTTCATAATAGCAAAGGCAACTACTAATTGTGGTAGCCTAAGGCGGGGGACCCGCCCCTCTCCCTATCGACGGCCAGAATTAGGAGTCTATTCTAGAGAAGTTATAGCAGCGTGTGAGGAATTGGTTGGGGAGTTGGGAAGTAGGGTCCAAGTGATAAGGAAGTTAGGGAAAGGAGATTTGGCTGACGAGTTGTCGAAGAAACTAAGATGGCTCTCTTTAGGAAAGTCGAGAAAGGGTGTGGTACAAGAGGAAAAGAAGAGGGAGGGTGAGGAAGAAGGCAAGGGATCTGGTAGTCCTCCGAGAATGGCAATGCCATTTGTGGCATCGTTAGGAGAACCCGAATTCTATACAGGTGACCAGACTAAAGCAATGGTATGGGCAGAGAAATTCCAAAGTCTTTTGGCACTAGGTTTCCAAAATGTTGGGGATGATTTGAAGCTTGGATATGTTAAGAGCTACTTGGGTGGTGCTGCAAGGGAATGGGCTTCCAGAGGCAACTTTGTGGACATGAGAGATTTTTGGCTGCGGTTTGAGGCAAGGTTCAAGCCAACCAATGAAGAATTCACTGCTCCGAATATGAGGAAGTTGGATCATCTCTAGCGAACTCAAGGACATACGACATGAGAGTTAGCAGACCAGATCTGCCACTTGGTAGCAACATTACCGACCTACCCAGAAACAAAAATGATGGATCATTTTCTTGCTGCGCTTGATTCTGTCACCAGATCTGCAGTCATTCCAACGCAGCCAGGTACCTTCGAGGCTTATGTCAGTGCTGTGGAGTGGCATGAATATCATGGAGGTGCATTACGCAACTATCAACAAGACGGATCGTCGCAGCTGAACGTACACGCTACAACATACATACCAGCACAAGCAGGGATGGGAATTATTCATCCACAACAGTAGCAGCAGCAGACACAACAACAGTAGCAGACGCAAGAGCAATCGACACAACAACAGCAGCAATAGCAACGGACATGGGAGGAGATGCGGCGACTGGCAGCAGAAGTGGAGAAGATGCGACTCCAACTCACACAAGTACAACAGGTGGGACCAACGGCTCCAGTGAAGCCGGGACGACCTTCAGTGCTCGGTGGGCCTCCTCCATACCGAAGGCCCCAAGTCTGCTACAACTGCAGGAAGGAAGGCCATATAGCGCACTTTTGCCCAGGAGTGACCCAGCCACCACCAGCCAACTATGTAGGAGCTCAAGAAATGTCACCAGTTGCACACATTATAGCGGGGTTTACACCTACTAGTGCGAGTGTGCCGCATGGACGTGCTTCTCACTACGCAGGAGCAAAGGAGCCTTCAGTAGCAGCACGCATCATTGAACGCCTTGAAGGCCCAATAGCCACCAGAGCCGCTACTATAGTAGCAGCACGTGAGGCACAAGGGGTTCGGCTAAATGCGTGTGGCCCAGGGGCATCTACACCAAAGACAATACCATCAGTAGCAGCATCATCAGTTGCAGCAGTTATGAAGGTTGGAGCAGCCGAGCCTTCCTACCCACCAGTGTAGAGGGATCAGCTACCAACCATGCCAGGGAGGGCGGACATTCCATTCACCTTAGAGGAAGCAAGGGTCATCCAAGCCGGTCGAGTGCAATAGGGGGCGTCTCATCCACTTCGAGACCGTCAGGCGAGGAATGATCAAGGGCCATACAAGGGAGGTGCATGGGTGATGCCCAAGGTATCACTAGTGGAGCTGACGAAGACCACACCAGTGAAGGTGAGCATGTGGAATTACATCCTCGACTGTCCTGCTGTAGGAGAGTAACTGGTGGGGTTGCTTGTGGGTGATGGAGCTGGTGGAGGAGAAGGAGGATAGGAAGCATTACAAGCAGCGTCGGCAGTAACTTCAGCAGCAGCAGTTGGGGAGGAGGGACTGAGAGGAGAAGCTAAGCGTAAAGGGAAGAAACGGGTTTTCGAGGGTCCGACCGAGGGGAATGATCAAGAGGCAGCAGAAGTGGCAACGGTAATTACCTCTGTTGAGGAGGCAATTGCTATGGAGAAAGGGGCAGGGGAGGATAGGAGGGCGGTGGCTGAGGCGATGGTGGCAGGGGGAAGACACCTATCTTCTCTGTATGTCTTACCTCCGTTTGGATTGGCCCGTATGAGTTTAAAGGGATTTTTGACTCAGGGGCCAGCACCACAACCCTGTCGCAGATGGTGGCTAGGCTCTTGGGGCTGCTGGATGTGGTTGAGCTGAGAAACGTACGCTTCTAGATGTCCAATGGTAGTGAGTTCAAGCCTTTGGGCATGATCAAGGGCGTTCCCATCCGGATTGGTGAGCTGACGCTGGAGGTGGATGTGGCAGTAACAGCAGCTATGAGCTATGACTTACTTTTGGGTAATGAATGGTTTTTCCTTGCAAAGGCCATCATTGACCAGGACAAAAAGGAATTGCGCTTCCGAATGTCTTGAACAGAAGTGGCATCTATGCCACCGAAGTGTGGCATTGTGCCACGCAAGGCACGACCTCCACTTGAGCAGCCGCAGATGGTCACATTCTCCGTCGTAGCACCATTGGCCATGTGGGAGGCATGAATGGTGCGTGGTGTAAGAGGACAAGCAACAACAAGCAGGGAGTAGAGGATGTAGAATGGATCATTGCAGTAGTTGGCAATGGTAAGAGTGGGAGCAGGAGAGGAAGAGGTGAATGAGGAAACAGAGGGAAGAGATAATGAGGAGCATGCAACAGAGGAGTGTGTCCACAAATTCCTGGTCCCAACGGTGGACGAGCAACTTGAGCAAGAGCTGCAGTGGCTCTACAACTATGCACATCGCAGTCCTGGTTACTTCCAATCTTACTACTTCAGGAGGGCGGAACGCTATGTGACAAGGGCCATTCGCATTCGTAGAAGGCGGTTGGCAGCAGTAGGCCACGAGGAACGTCTTATGGAGCTACAGATGAAGGAGGATCTTGGAGATGGAGGAGGGGAGTATACACCATCAACCTCGTTGGTCTTCCCCAAATCACAGGAAGATATTGCAACAGAGTTACTTGGATCCGAGGAAGCAATAGAGGCACAAGGCTCACATGTGCTGCAGAAGGTCACCAACATGTCGGCTCGCTCAAAGCTCATGGGAGGATGGTTAGAGGAGAGCGACAAAGAGGGTAAGTCTAATGGACGCATGCCTGAGGGAAATGATGTGGGCCTTGGAAGTACCAGTGAGGGGAGAGCGGATGGAGCAGAAGAGGATGAGGAGGTGATGGCTGAGCAGGCTATGGAGGAAGAGGCGGTGGTTGTTATTAAAGAGGGAGCAAAAGCAGCTCATATGGATTTCGAGGAGGGTCATAAGGAAGAAGTTAAAGGAGAAGCAGGAGGAGAGGATGAAGTGGGAGAAGAAATGGAGGTAAGAGAAGGGGAAACAAGAGTGAATGAAGCTGAAGGGGACGGAAGAGGAGTGGAGGGAGCACAAGAGGAAGGGAGTATGGAAGCACAGGATGAAGAGAGGGGAGTAGGAGACAATGAGAGGGGAGTAGAGGATGGTGAAGGGGAAGCAGAGGATGGTGAGAAGGTACCTGAGGAGGGTGATGTGTCGGCTATACCTTCTGGTACAAGCAGCAGTTAGAGAAGCAGCATCCGCAGAGGGTCACTCTGTTCATCCAAGGACCATACGGCGCAGACAGTTTGCATGGAGGACGATGGGTGGTTTACACCCTTGGCCTCGACAAGCAAGGGTGGTGGAGAGCACCCTGGCAGATCACCTCACCCATGTCATATAGAGGCGTACATAAATCTATGACCGTAGGCATCCTCATGAAGGGCTAGATGCGGATGCATTGGAGTTTGTACGCTGGAAGTATGATGAGATGAAGTGAGAGGTGCAGGAAATGGATTCTGCGAGCAACGAGGAACTAAGAGATTATGCATGGCAACAAACGATGGATATGGGGGAAGACACTCGCACCAGAGGAGTCTGCTTGGGATCCTTCATTTGAGCGGTTGTGGAGGTGATATATGTCAAGGAGCAGCAGAAGGAGCAGAGGTGAGGGACATGCATGCCTTCATCGTGCCGAGTTCATGCATGGGATGTTGGGGAGGATGGCGTTGGAGAATTGCAAGGAGAAGAGGATGGCATGATAGAAGGCTACAAGATGCTCTCCAGGTTGGCACGAAGTGAGTTGCAACTCATCCATAGGAAGCATCACAACTTCAACGTGGGGGCTGCTATCAAAAGCTTCCTTACCGAGCAACCCATTGTTGATCGGGTTGCACTTTCTCAACTCCTCCTGAAAGCACTTGAGGGAATGGGACGCCTTGTCTCTTGGGAGACTTGGGCGGAGTTTTCAGCCATCACGGACAAGTTGGTGGAGGGGAATGATGACTCTCCCTTGCCATCTTATTCAAGTGAAGTAGCAGAGTCATATGCAGCTGACGAGGCGGCTGAGTCTATGATTATGGATGGGGAAGCTGACTTCATGATGGAAGGGGAACTGGGGATTGATGACGAGTTGGAGTAGGACAGAGTTGAGATGGAAGAGGATGTGGGATCACGGGATGAGGCAAGGCATACCTTCGCTATGCACAAGCATGAGGATGAAGGGCCCGGTGCTGGAGGAGGGATGGGAGATGTTACAAGAATGAGGGGAGGAGTGGACTCCACAAGCATAGCAGGCACTTGTTCAAGTAATGATGAGGTTGGAGATGACAGCATAAAGGAAGGAGGAAGTGGAGGAGGAGAGTCTTTGAGGGAGGAGAGAAATGAGATTCTGGGTGAGGATGAGAGCGGTGAAGCAATTACGAAACGCATCTACAACACCATCATAGCTGAACTATGTAGCAAAAGTCTGAGGAGTGAGGAGGGTGTTCATTGGTATGCAACAGAATTACGGAAGCGTCTCCTTGAGGGCCGCACAATCTTGCCAATGACCCAGTTGGGCGCTTTTCATGGAGTATTGCAGACAGTGGCAGTGGAGATTTGCAGTCAGGAGGGGGAAATGGAGGACAAGGCAAGAAGAGTTGCGTCTGATTGGGCATTTCTTGGAGTGGAAAAGGATAAAAAGGAATGTTTTATGGAGCATAGGCGGGATGGGGACTAGCTCTTGCAACACATTGTTGAGTATGAGGCCGAACGGAGGATGGGGTTGCCACCAACGAAGAGCATCAAGCTAGCTCTCTAGTGGGAGGTGAACAGCAAGTACTACATGACTCGTGGCCACTTGTCTGGTTCATCAGCCGGCTTTGCAAGGGGTTGCAGGGTATGGGTGATCTGGTGGCTGCCAACACATGGGAGATCTTTGAGGAGGTGATGAAGAGGGGCCCGCAGAAGGACAACAGTCTAGCTGCAGTCTTCGGATCATCCTCCAGGTCAGTACCACAAATGGCTTCTTGGGTGTACACGGATGAGGAGATGGATGTGGATATTGAGACCGTGGAGGTGGAAGGAGAAGCAGTGGGAGTGGGAGAGGCTCTGGTGGTAGGAGTAGAGGAGGGTGAAGGGGGTTTTAGGCATGTGGTTCAGGTCTTTGGAGGAGAAGGAAATGTTGATTACAAGGGGGACACTAATGAGGACAGGGAGCCTTATGTCAAGGGAATTGACAAATTGCTAAGTGCAGGCTTGGTGGAGGGAGAGACGGATGATGAGGATGATGGCAAGGAACACAGGGAAGAGTATGGTGAAGCAGGGGCTGAGGGCCAGAAGCAGCAACAGGCAGTCTCCATGATTGAGCTGGTGGTCAATCATGCCTCCGTGCAGGTCCGAATTTTTGCGTAGCTGAGAGATCAGCAAAGAGCCGACATCCACACCTTGTGCGTACGCTTTTTGTACATCTTCAGCTCAACGCCTGAGAAGATTGGGGATTGTGGCATGGAGTTAATCATTGACACGGGTGACTCTTCACCAATCGCCACTCAGCCTTTCAGGCTGCATCCAAAGGAAAAGGAGGTGTTAGACATAGAGATTCAGGCATGGTTGGACCAGGGAGTGATCAAGCCTAGCTCTAGTCCTTGGGCCTTTCCTGTGGTTATGGTCCCAAAGAAGGATGGGGTTACCGCGTTCGTGTTGACTATCGAGCATTGAATAAAGAGACAGTGGTTGATGCCTACCCTCTTCTCAGGATCGATGATATCATTGATGCTGTGGGTCGATGCATGGTGTACAGTACGCTTGATGCAAAGGTAGCATATCATGCAATTGGGATGGACCCAGGAAGCATAGCAAAGACAATATTTGTGATGCACAAGGGGCTTTATGAGTTTTTCAGGCTACCCTTTGGCCTGAAGAATGCACCAATAGCTTTTCAATGCGTCATCAATAGGGTCCTACATGGCATCACTTGTGCCGTACCTTACGTTGACGACATCATCATCTTCTCTAAAAACTGGGACGGTCACATCTGTGACTTGGAGCAGGTGTTTTTACGTCTGGAAGCAGCCGGGTTGGTTTTGAAGGCGTCCAAGTGCAGTTTGGGGACAGACAAGGTGTTGTACTTGGGCCACGTGGTGAGAGCAGAGGGGGTAGAAGGAGATCCTGAGAAGGTGGCGGCAATTGCAAACATGCCGGTACCAACGACCCCAACAGAGGTGCGCAGCTTCCTCAGACTTGCAAGCTACTATTGGAGGTTCGTGAAGGACTTTGCAAAGATTGCCAGACCCTTACATGCATTGCCAAGGGTACAATTTGAGTGGACAAGAGAGTTTCAACACGCATTTGAGCAACTCAAGGAGGCACTCATAACAGCACCAATCCTTGTGTCACAAGATTCTTGTAAGCCATTAATTGTTCAGACAGATTTCTGCTACCAAGGGATGGGAGCAGTACTGGCATAGAAAGATGTTGAGAGGAGGGAGAGGGTGGTTTCCTATGCCAACAGGACATTGGTTGGGGCCGAGGTGAGTTTTCCACCTATTGATGGAGAGTGCCTAGCGGTGGTGTGGGCTGTGCAGCATTTTCGGTCATACATCAACGGCTCCAAGTTCACTTTGGAGACTGACCACTACGCCCTAGAGTGGTTGCATACCATGAAAAATCCGACAAGGAAGCTGGTGCGCTGGGTAATTCTTCTACAAGAGTACCAGTTTGAGGTCAGACATCTGCGAGAAACGTGGACGGCTTGTCACGTCTTCCAGTGCAGGCTGTGGAGCAGCCATTGGCATGTGAGGGGGAGGTGGAGAATGGCTATCCTCTCATGGGCAGCTTCATGATGCAAGTAACCAAAGCAGAAGCAGCAAATAACGAGCAACAGACTAAGGGAGGTGAGGCTGGAGGAATGCAAGCAGTAGAAAGGGAGAATGATCAAGGACAAAGCAGCAAACCAGCACAACCACTACATAAGGGGATGCAACAAGTGGCAGCCATGAAAGGATAAGGGATAGGTGTGGAGGAAGTGGGGACAGAGGGTAGAAACCTGGACCCCCAACAAAAAGTTTTAGATCATTACTTCGTCACATCATGGCAGGAAGAGGAGGAGGAGAAGGCCGTTGATGTCACTCATGACGTTAACCTTCTTATCATCCTAAAGAAGGGAGATGTAATCTCAGCATGGAGTGACAAGGAGAAGCGTCGAGTGCGAGCAAGAGCTCAAAGATTCTACGTCGAGGGGGATCAGCTCATGCGCCTACTGACTAGGAGGTACCCTACAAGACAAGTACCACATATTCGGCAGCGAGAGGATATTGTGGTGAATGCTCACAAGATGGACCACTATGGGGTGGAAAGGACGGCGAGTATGGTGAGTACTAACTTCTATTGGGCAGACATTCTTTGCACAGTGAGAAACATCATGATCTCTTGCCAGAGGTGTGCCTTCACGGAGGCAACCTTCACTTTGAAGACGCCTTTGAAGCCAGTACCAGTGGTGGGATCTTTGCACAGGTTGGTGGTGGATCTCACAAAGCTACCATGGACGCTGAGTGGGAACCAATGGGTGGTGGTGGCGATTGATCAGTTCACTAAGTGAGTGGAGGTGAAAGCACTCCCACGGAAGATAGTAGCTCTTGTAGCAGACTTTTGCTGGAAGACGTGATCTGTAGGCATGGTGCACCAAGAGTGGTGCACTTTGACCAGGGAGTGGAGTTCCAAAAAGAGGTGAAGGTGTTGTTGCAAGCTCGGGATGTCTACATTGAGCTATCAATTCCAGAACATCCACCGTCATCAGGGCTGGTGGAGCGTTTTGATCGCACCCTCAAGGTAGGTTTGGTAAAGACAACGGCAATATACGGCATGGAGTGGGATTGGGTGCTCTACTAGGTGGCGGCTGGATAAAGATTTGTAGTACAAACATCCACTAAGTTTAGCCCATTCTACTTGACCTATGCGAGGGAGCCCCGGTTGAGTTTTTTGGGCGAGCACGCATTCAAGGAAGTGCAGTTGGGAGAAGCAACGGAGCAGGAAGTGGTGGGGTGTGTGGCTGAACGTGCAACTGATGTGCGAGCCACTATCTCGCAGGTTTGGCATAATTGTGATCGCGCGGTAGCAACGCAGCGAAAGCAGTACGAAGCAAGACGCAATGTGCCTTCAGAGAAGAACAAGGTGAAAGTGGGAGACTTGGTGTTTTGGAATTCTTTGTAGGGAGGAGGGAGGATGAAGCGAGAGAACTCAGTGCAAGGATTGTGGATAGTTGATGAGGTATACGCCGATGGTTGTGTCAAGCTCATTAGGAAGGATCCAGCCGGGGGCTTTGTCACCAATCTGGACAACGTCTTTATTGTGAATGATCCTGTTACGGAATTTCGGTGGGTGAGCTCTACTACATCGAGTGAGCACATGTGGGAGAAGCTGAAGAAATGGAGGAAGCGTAGAGCTCTTGTTAGAGAAAGGAGTACAAGAACACTCAAGCTACAACAAGTCGGTGCTGAGCAAGTGGGAGGAGAGAGTGATGATGACATTGAGAACTTTCCCCTATGAAGGTACCTCTCAACAGCTACAACTTCTCCAACCACAAAGGATAAGACAACAGCGGAAGAGGTGGATCTTGACGAAGAGATTGCAGATGAGGGAGAGGAGGAGGTTGGGCAAAGAGCGTATGGTGCTCAGGATAAGGAAGATGCACAGGAGAAGCATCAGGCAGAAGTAGGAAAGGGGCCGTCTCTGACTATCAGTGAGGGATTGGAAGGTGCATCGATGGTACCAAGAGGCAGGGATGATGAGGACAAGAAAGGGAAGGAAGTGGGTATTGTAACAAGTGGGCAAGATGATGGATGGTGAGTTACAAAGGGGAAGCGGAGTGGAAAGGATAGTACAGAAGGAGATGAGGTGGTGGGAGCATGGGTGGTGCTCCACCGCCACCAAAGTAAGAGGAGTGTGGGAGTGTCCAATGGAGGACATCTGAAGGGGAAGCAACATGGAGGAGGAGAAGAGCGGAAAGGGGAGTATGCTATGCCTGGGGCTTAATGCAAGGTGGCCTTTATGGTAGCGATGCTTTTCCCTAGAAACAAAAATGGGTAGTCCCCTTGAAGCTATAGGACTCTTTCTACTTAAAGTAGGGGTGGTGTTATGAGCTGCGGAGGAGCACCCTTGTGAGGGGGAGGTTACAGCTATAACTAGAAAATACAAAAAAATCAGAGAGAGAGAGAGAGAGTGATGCGTACGGCGTGACTGACAGGGAGGGAGTGAGGGAGCAAGCGGGTAGTGTTTCGTTCACGACACAACGGGAGGTGTTGTGCAAGAGCAAGAATGAGAAGGGGGGGAATCGGAAAGATTCGACTGGTGAGAAAATGAAAAAAAAAGAGGATGAGGCATGCAAGGAAAGGAGGGATGGAACGCAACAAAGAAAAAGAAAGGAAAGTGAGGGGAAAGAGAGGAGGGGTGCCGTGTATACAACAGCAAGCGAAATGACAAGGAAATAACACCGTCAAAGTCAATAGAATCTTCTCCAACTCGTCGGTGGACAATAAGAAAACGGGTTTTTTCGCCATTTTCTTGTAGGCTGCTGTGCTAGACAAGTAAGCAGCAGCTAGGGTAATGCTAGGAAGACACCAAGCAAGCGACGGTGTTGACGTGGAAGTTAAAACTGAAGAAACAAAAGGTAAAAAGTGAGTAACAAGTCACGGAGGTGTTACGTGCAGGTGGGAGCGAGCAAACGAGCGGGCAGCGAGCGAGTGAGTGAGCGAGCGAGCACTGCAGCGAGCTCAAAATTGGGGGATTCGACCCCACCTGCCCACATAATAATTTCCTAGCATAAACTAGGTCACCGTACAAGCAACAACCTGTCTAGAGAAGAAACCCTGTTATGCTCATGACAAATTGTGTACCAATGCATCTGAGCAATGCAAATAAGGCTATCAAGCTCTGATTGAGCTTCTCCATGGCTCATCTTCTCAGCTTCTAGTCACGACGTGTCAATCGGAGGAGTCATCTCTCACTGGTCAGTCACCTGCACCAGTGATGTGAGTGTGCAACGAGGCCAGAGGTCACCGTGTGATAATGACATGAATCCAACACTCCCCCATGACCCACAGCCGACGCACAAGGACGACATGCACAGGCACACTACAAACATCACAAGACGTGACACAACACAAGACTGTATACGAGCACTGGCATGACAACTCAACCAGGAGCATTACGAGGACACAGTAGCCCAACAGCGTGCACTGCTGCCTTGAAGACATTGCTGTTGAGTGCCTTTGTGAGAAACTCAGCTCGTTGCTGTCGCGTGTCAACCCACACAATCTTGACATCACCTGCAGCCACACGCTCACAAACAAAATGATGCTCTATATTGATGTGCTTGGTGCGAGTGTGATGCATGCCGTCGTGCTCAGCAATAGCTTTTGTGCTTTGATTGTCACAACGCAATGTGACGCAGCGAATGGGTACTCACAGCTGCTGAAACAACCAACACAACCAAACGCTCTCACAAGTGCCTACACCAAGGGCGACATATTCTGCCTCACTGGAGCTGCGTGCGACGCAACCCTGTTTACCACTCTTCCAGGAGACAACTGTGCCGCCAACGAGAAAGACATAGCCGGTGTGGCTGCGTGCATCCGTGTCATGGGCCCAGTCACTGTCTGTGTAGCCATCAACAACGACGGACGGGTGCGCTCGGTAACAGAGACCGACTTGTGCAGTGGAAAGCGCATATCAAACAACACGCAGCGCGGCCTCCATGTGCCGCACCCGTGGGCACTGTGAGAACTGTGCAAGGAAGTTCACAGCGAAATCGACGTCTGCTCGTGTGGTCGTGGCCAGATGCATCAAGGACCCTATGACGCGCAGGTAGTCGGTCACATCCACTGGCTCCCCCAGCTTGGACACATCCAGTGTTTTCAATAACCTCTGCCCGGGGGGCTTCATCGGCGTGGACGCTGAGGGCACTGACTCAAGGAGCGAGGCAAAGCGCTCCCCCAGGCTTCTGACATATGCAGCCTGGTGGACATGAAGAACACGGTGAGTACAATCACAATCAAGCTCCATGCCGAGAAACACTCGAGCTCGGCCCAAGTCTTTCATCTTGTATGTGGACTGCAATAAGGACTTCACATCTGACACTGCCTCCCGACTTGGTGATGCAATGAGGAGGTCGTCCACATAGACGAGGATCGCGACAAACGGTGCAGAGTTGGGAGCGACAAAGAGAGAAGGATCTACTATGCTACAACGGTATCCACCATTTTCCAGGGTAGAGGTGATCTCTTGGTTCCAACACTATGGTGATCGCTTCAGGCCATAGAGAGCCTTGCGCAGTCTCCACACCTTGTCAGTGCCATCAGAGAATCCTGGAGGTTGCACCATGTAAATTTCCTCATCCAACTGACAGTGCAGAAAGGCGTTGTTGACATCCATCTGCTTGAGCTCCCAGTCATGGTGGGCGACAAGGCCCAGAAGGGCGCAAACGGTGGTGTAGCACCCGACAGGGGTAAACGTCTCGTCAAAGTCAACGACAGGGACTTGTGAGAACCCCTTGGCGGTGAGACGTGCCTTATACTTGTCAAGCTCGCCATTAGGCTTGTACTTGCGCCTAAAGACCCATCGTGCATTGATGGCTTTGCGACCGGGCGGGAGATCGACCAGCTTGTAGACGGCGTGGTCGCCAAGAGCTCGAAGCTCATCTCGCATAGCAGCCTCCCATTGCTGGGAGTCGGGCGCAGTGCGTGCCTGACGAACGGTAGTCGGGTCGGACGAGGGTGTAGCAGCAACTGTCGTGTGACACTCAGCGATACTGCTACGGATGGTGGCTTTGAGAGCGCGCTCGTGCTCAGACCTGAGCGGCGTCTACCTAAGGGCAGGACTGGGATGGACCACTGTTGTGGCCAGGTCCAAGGCGTCCATGCCAGTCGGTAGCTTTACAGGCTACTCTGGGTGGGACTGGACAGGATGGACGGATGGAGCGGCGACACTGGAGGAACGAGAGGGGAGTGCGCGGAGACGCCCGCCACGAACAAAGGGCTCGATGGGAGCAGGACCAGGAGGGTGACCAGGCGACGGCGGAGCAGGGGTAAGTGGACTGGACAGAGCCGCTGAGGAGTGTGCAGGAGAAATGGACTCAGACGGAACTGGGGAGGACAACACAGAAGATGTAGGAGCTCCGAGCGAGCTCGATGACATGGACGGAGAAAGGGAAGGAGGCACAGTGCCAGACGACGAAGGCCGCTCCGAGGGTGAAGGTTGCAAGGAAGGGACAGCAGCAGTGACAGTAGGGACAGCGGGAGTAGCAGGCCCGACGTCCCCCCGCAACCGAGAGAGCGGCAGCAGGGAGGCAGCTGTAAAGTGATGACTGAGGTCACAAAGAAAGACAGACTCAAAGAAAAGGGTATCGTGGGACTCAATGACGCGCTGGCGCTCCTGGTCCCAGAAGCGCCAGGCTTTGGACTGGGCAGACACGCCCAAGAAAGGGCAGAGACGCCCACAAGGGGAGAGTTTGCCGTCACGAAGGTCCTCATGGAGCCAGACGGACACAATGCTACCCCAGACGCGAGCGAGTCGAAGGTCAGCACTGGTCCCGTACCAACGCTCAAAAGGCGTGACCGAGCGGGGGAGGGGTCCGTGCGGGACACGATTCCAAACCCAGGTCATGTAACTCATGGCCTCAAAGGCGAACAGAGGAGGAAGACCGGACTCAGACAGAAGGGTACGGACGCCGTCGGCAAGAGTCCGGTTCCAACACTCAGAGACTCCGTTTTGTTGGGGTGTGTAGGGAGCGGAGGTCTCCAAACACACCCCTTGAGACCCAAGGAACCGGGCGGTGGGACCGAGGAACTCACCGCCGTGGTCGCTACGGAAGAAACGCAGGGAGCGTTGACAAGACCGTTCAGCCTGACGGAGCCACGACTCAATGACAAGAGGGACGTCACTCTTCTGGCGAAGAGCGAAGACCCAGCGATAGCGGGAGAAGTCATCAGTGAGGCATAAAACATAACGCCCAACACCCCCAAGAAAGTCATGGGAGAGAGGACCCATGACATCAGCGTGAACAAGAGCAAGGGGGTGGAAGGACCAGTAGTCAGAGGAACCAAATGGAGAACGATGCATTTTCCCTTGGGCATAGTCTAGACAGTCTGAGGGACAATGCGAAGGAAAGGTGGAGGGTGATAGCCCAACAGCAGGTTGGAGATGGAGCATGCTGGAGATGGCATCAGTGTGCACATGGCCAAGACAACGATGCAAGAGTTGGATGTCAGCAGGCGAGAGGGATGGTGCAACGTGAGCAAGAGAGGAGCCAACAGAGTGGGGAGCGGGAGCAATGAGTGGCACACGTTAGAGTTCATCACACTTCACTACCCGCAATACGATGCGGCCAGTGGAACGAATGAAGACAGTGCCAACACCCCGACTGGCGAAGAAATCCATGCCCCGATTGTCAAGGGAGGGGATGGATAATAGGCTGAGCTCCAAAGAAGGCACATACAGCACGTCAGGCAGAAACAGCACGCCACTGGGACCAACAAAACGGACAATGCCGACGCCCTGGACAGGCAGCAACTGACCAGAACCAGTACGAACAAAGCGGACGGGACCAGCGGGACCCAACGAGACAAACACTGAGTGAACAGAGGTCATGTGGAGGGTGGCCCCGGAGTCGAGAACCCAGAAGCCACCGGAGACACGAAGACCAAGAAGGACGCCACAGGTGGCAACAGTGCCAACAGAGGGTGGAGCAGAGTCACAGACAGACAGGAAATGAGGAAGAATGACAGACTGCCAGTGCTCAACCCACGGAACAGATGTAGACAGGAGCCCAAGAACATGACTGGGGGGGTGCCCACGAAGGACACTGTCAGTGTGACAAGGGAGACCTATGGCCAACAAAGACACACCCTCACCTCCCTGATCGCGAAGGTGAAGACACTGGAGAAGAGACTTTTCCAGCTGGCGCTCGCCATCGACGGACGCTGCGGAAGAGGGAGGAGACGAACCCGAGGGAGGTGCGAACCACGGAGGTGGGATGTACGCCGAAGAAGGGGGCCCGGCGTACACGGGTGCACCGTAGGGCGATGGCCAACCCCACGGGTATGGGATGGGGGGTGGAGTTGTGGAAACGCCAATGGTGGAGTAGAGCTGTGCTGAGGTGGAGCTGACAGGTCAAGAGACGGGGGTGGAGTTGGAGTTGGTGGCAGGAGAAGACGGAGAGCCGCCGGTGCGAGCCCAGTGCGCACGCATAGAGCGGGCTAGGCGCAGATCGTCAGGAGGCGCAAGGCACGCACGAGCAAAATGCGTAGAGGAACCACAGTTCCAACACACAACCTCACTAGGGACACGGGATGGTGCAATTTCCTTGCCCTTACCCTTGCCCTTTCCGCGACCACGGCCACGCCCGCGCCCCTGGGAGGCGAGAGCAGTGGCCCTAGCTGCCGAGGAAGAGGAGGATGTGGAGGAGGCGGCGGCAACCGATGAAGAAGCAAAGGAGGAAGCGGTGGTGGCTGCAGTAACGCCGGCGACTACAGCGCGGTGCAGGCGTTTCTTCTAAAGGCTGGTCCACCAAGTAGCAAGCCGATCTGCAACGAAGTTCCAGAAAGCGCCGATGCCCGGTGGGGAATCAGGAGGAACGGGCTGAGAAGCGAGACGTAGCAGCTCATCAGATTTGATGTCGCGGAGGAGGTCTGACAGCTCGAGAATCAACCCGTTGACCATGGTGTGGACAGCAGCTAGCTGGCCTGGCGCGGCTTTGTCGAGCTCACGAAGGAGCTTGAGCTCGCATGCCCAGTAGGCGTCAGCCGACTCGTCAGCACGCATTATGAGCGTGTTGAACTGTACAATGAGGGCACTCTGGGTGGCTTGACCAGTGATCGTGGTGCGACGGCGAAGCATGGTGTAGGCACCAACAGGATCAGCTAGATGCTGCACGACGGGATCGGCGTTGTAGGTACCGACCTTGTCAACAAGCGTCTCTGGCGCAGCAGCAATGAGGGCACGGACAGCGCAGGCAGACTCAAGAGCGACAGGCATAAAAGGTGCGACAATTGGGAAATAGTATTCCCACAGACGCTCCCCCTGGGCCCAGGCGCTGAAGCGGGTTTCCTAGGAGGAGAAGACGAGTCCAGCGGACAGGACAGGCGGCTGCGAGAAAAAAATCATGCTGGCGTGTAACAGGAGTGGGATTGACAGCGGAAGGCTTGACAGTAGTGTTTCCGGCAGCGGTGCTAGAAGCAGCGGGTGCGGAGGAAGCAGCCGCATTGGTGCTAGCGCTGGCAGCAGCGGTGGGGACGGAAGCAGCAGGGAGGCGCTTAAGCACAATACCTACAACCTCATCAGCAAAGGCGGCGCGATTATCATCGGCAAGCTTGAGGCGGTCCTCAATCTCGCGCTGGGTCTCGAGAGCGAGGCGCAGCTGTCGCTACAGGTCAGCGATGACTGATTCGTCGTCACTCGGCATGGTGACGACGACGAGGTCCTGCCGGCCCGATTTTGGCAAGGTTTCCCCTGCCCCAGTGGGCGTGGGAAAACTAGACGTGCCCAAGGCACGAGGAATGTGTGTGGTATGGAGGGCCGCACTGGTTGCGATGGTAAGGTTGCCTCAACGGAGGTGGCGTCATGGTGGATGTGGCGTTGCCATGTCGAGCTCTCCCCTGAGTCGCCACCGAGATCCTCCCAGTGCACCAGCGTGATGGCGACCACCACAAGACGTTGGTGCTCAGACTGCTACAAGGTTGCATTGCCGATCCTTTACAATGCCGCTTGCTGCTCCTGTCACGTTGGTTATGCGGCTGCTGTGGTGCAGGTGCTGCTGCTGCAGCAACTGCTGCTGCCGTGCTGCTGCTGCTGCTGGTGCTGCTATTGCTGCAACTGCTGTTGCTGGTGCTGCTATTGCTGCAGCTGCTGCTGTTACTACGGTGCTGCTGCTGAGCTGCTCTTGAGCTGTTTACTGAGCAGTTGCTGATCTATTGATGAGCTGGTGCTGAGCTGTTTGCAAGGTGTTGCTAAGCTGTTTGCGATCTGCTGCTGAGCTGTTTGCTGAGTAGCTGTTGATCTGTTGTTGAGCTGCTACTGAGCTGTTTGCGAGCTACTGCTGAGCTACTGCTGAGACGATGCTGCGCTGCTGCTAAGATGCTACTGCAAAGCTACTGAGTTGCTACTGAGCTACTGAGTTGCTGCTGTGCTATTTGCTTACAGCTGTTGAGTTGCTGCTGAGCTGCTGTTGAGCTGTTGTTGAGCTGTTTGCTGAGCAGCTGTTGATCTGCTGCTGAGCTGTTGTTGAGCTGCTGCTGTGCTGTTTGCTGAGCTGTTGCTGAGCTGCTGCTGAGCTGATGCTACGCTGCTACTAAGATGCTGCTGCCAAGCTGTTGCTGAGCTACTGTTGAGGTGCTACTGCTAGGCTGTTGCTACGGAGCTGCCGAGCTAGAGCCACTGCTGTTGGGGTGCTACGAGCCATTGCTGCTGAGCTGCTGTAGCAGCTGCTGCTGTTGAGCCGTCGTTCACGTTGCAGTTGTTGCAAATGCTACTAGGAGACGTCGACGAACCCCCCACGCTGCCGAAAAATTTTTCGGCAACGTTTCCCCCGCCCTAGTGGACGTGGGAAATATGGGAAGGCCGTGGGAACACTTGTAGGAACCTGTTTCAACCCCACCCAACCCAGGAATAGAGGGGAGCCCAACCAGCAGGGGGAGGGAAAGACCAAAGAACCCTGACGACAGAATGCCATCACCCGCTGCTGTTGAGGCTACAGCAGTCAGCTGCTGCTGTGCTGGTAGATTGTGACGGCGGGGTGGATGCGCGACGCCAAGAGTGGCCGTCACAGGTTTGGCCCAGAATACGTGGGCAGCAGATCAATCCGCTGCCCGTCTTCCACGCAAACACTGCTCTGATACCAGTAGGCTGCTGTGCTAGACAAGTAAGCAGCTGCTGGGGTAATGCTAGGAAGACACCAAGCAAGCGACGGTGTTGACGTGGAAGTTAAAAGTGAAGAAACAAAAGGAAAAAAGTGAGTAACAAGTCACGGAGGTATTACGTGCAGGTGGGAGCAAGCGAACGAGCGGGCAGCAAGTAAGCGAGCGAGCGAGCACTGCAGCGAGCTCGAAATTGGGGGATTCCACCCCACCTGCCCACATAATAACTTCCTAGCATAAACTAGGTCACCGTACAAGCAATAACCTGTCTAGAGAAGAAACCCGGTTATGCTCATGACAAACTGTGTACCAATGCATATGAGCAATGCAAATAAGTCTGACAAGCTCTGATTGAGCTTCTCCATGGCTCGTCTTCTCAGCTTCTGGTCACGACGTGTCAATCGGTGGAGTCATCTCTCACTCGTCAGTCACCTGCACCAGTGATGTGACTGTGCAACGAGGCCAGAGGTCACCGTGTGATAATGACATGAATCCAACATTTCTCTCTAGCGAGGCAAACATGCGCAAAATGGAAGGATGTTTCTTTTTTTGCGGCACACACGTCACCTAAATGCGCCCCGAGGAAGCGTGGAAGGCAAGAAAAGAAGGTTCGGAAAGTGGCTGGAACTCGTTGGAAAGGCGACTTCTGCGCCCGAATCGCATTTTGGGACAAAACTAGGCTAGGTTGAGACTTGTGAGAGAGGTTAGAAAGGTTAGAAAGTGAGAGAGGAGGATTTATGCAAGGGAGAAATAGCTCTAATATCCACATTCCCGAAGGGCGGACCACCCCATATCCAAGTGCGGAACTTTATGTCCCCCATATCCAGTAGTTTAAAACATAACTACGACGTATCCGGCTCCCTCGCCATGCGCGATCAGCGACATGCGTTGCTGATCGAGCATGGCGAGGAGGGTCATGTGACCGTCGCTCGATCGCGACCCTCGATCCCTCGCGAGATCGCGATCGAGAGATGACCCTTTTTTTCGATTTTTTTTCGACGCGCAAACCCCCTATTACGATTTAGGGTTTTCTATGTTTTGTGCGGGTGGAGCCCGCGCACAACATAAAACCCTGCATCGTAATAGGGGGTTTGCCGGTCGAAAAACAAAATGAAAAA
Source organism: Penium margaritaceum (assembly GCA_023375785.1). NCBI lineage: Eukaryota > Viridiplantae > Streptophyta > Zygnematophyceae > Desmidiales > Peniaceae > Penium > Penium margaritaceum. Next base: position 71,028 of record SZWC01002160.1, read on the forward strand.
AATGGGTCATCGCTTGATCGCGATTGAGCGAAAACACCCATGTAATTTTTTTTTCCATGGCACACAAAACCCCTTAGGTTTACGAGACAAACACCTTCAAACACAACCCCCAATTACATTCAGGGTTGAAGGTTTTTTTTTTGCGCGGGCATCTGCTGGGCCTTGCAGTAGCGCGGCCCAGCAGATTCCCTTTCGACGCATGGGGTGTCTCGGACCCCTCACGTAAACCCCACGCAAACCCCTCCCTCGAACAATCACAAACACCTCAAACATGGGGTTTGTGATTGTTCAAGGGGCGTGATGACGTCATCCATCCGAAGCTGCATTTCATGCAACGACGACATGGTGTTCGCGCGCTTTTTTCTTTATACGTCGTTGTTTTTCTGCGCTTGGTGGATGTTTCGTTGTTAAAGTGCTTGCTCGCTGGATATAGCGTTGTTAAAGAGCGGTCACTGGATATGGGAGGCTTATACACGAAATCCATGGGTATATGGTCACCCCCTCGTTTATGCAACGGATTTCTGCACAAGACCGGAGGCCCAGACTACAGTACGCGCTATAGACCGAGGCAAGCGTGGGCATGCGTGGGATGGCGAGAGAGCGTCGGGAAGTCACATGAGGCTCTACGGCTCTACAAGGTGAGCGTGGGTGAATGGAGTGGGGTTGAAGGAGTGGGTGTAGGGTTGGTTGGGACAGGAATAAGGAGAAAGGACTACGCATGGAGAAGAAGAGGAGTAAGGGGCTCGACATGTTTTGTAAGGTTAGCATCAATCGGCAAAGAGGTGAGTGAGATTGATGTTTTCTCGTAATTCTAAAAAAGGTACCAAAAAGTTAAAGGGAACATCTATAAAGAAAAGAGGATGTTCAGGAATTTTGCAAAGGTGTCTGGGAGAAGGACAAAGAGTGCGGATGCTTTACATTTGGGGGAAGATTGTAAGGAATCATTGTGAGAAATTCATTTATTGTAGAAAGGAACTGATGGAGAGCGGACTTTTGCCGACATTCTAAAGCCCTCTACTGGGAAGTGTCGGGTGGGACTGGGTCATTCCGCTTCGCTTGTGCTGTCTTTTGGTGTCTAATGACTGGGGCGTTTATAATTGTACTAGAATTTTGGTGAAACTAGTGGCATTGGCTGCACGCAGGCTTGCATCGGGGTTACGTAGTAATAGACTGGAGCCGGGTTCAAACATGTTATCTGCCTTGGAAACGAGTTTTGCTCGACCTTCCCCTCCTGTCCGAGAAGTCGTCGTTGGTGAAGTCAAGTGCTTGCTTGCGATGTCCAGTATCTGTTTCGGAAAAAACCCTGGTTGCTGCGCGAAGTCTGTCTGATTCGCGCGTATTTCTCGGACTGGGGGTCGCTTCCGCAAGGAAAATCGTGCTCAGAGAGGGCCTGTCTTCCGGACGCGACAGAAGTGCTGAGAAAAATGCCTAGAAAATACTCGATGGGTTGTCGGTGGACAGAAACACCGACCGCAGACAGAATTGCCGTCCCGCAAGTCCTTGTGCAGCGGATTTTCTGACGTCAGCGTTGATTCTTGGATACCAAACCGATTACATAGGGTTACTACGTAACCCTTAAAAATATTTTTGTTTCTTGGTTAATCGTTTCCGTTGGTGGATAGTTTTCTGGTTACAAATGGTGACTGGTTGCGACGACGTGCGGCACGGGTCGTTGTTGTAGTGCGGTGGGGGTTGTTGGGGTCCTGATGAATGGTGCGGGCGATGAGGGCCTTCAGGTCCTTGTAGGGGGCTGTCCGGGGGAGACAAAGCAAGTCCTCCTCCGCGTGGGAGTTGATTTTGGCGACTTTGTCGAGGTGGGTCTGTGACTCCCTCACGTGCTTGGCGAGTTCTGCCATGGTGCGGCCGTGCGCGTCATGGCAACGGCGGAACAGGCAGATCCACAGTTCCACCAGCTTGCCCGCACTGGAGAGGACGATCCCAATGTCGCCCTTGATGAGGATGAGGAGGGTGCAGGTCTTGAACTCTGCCACTGAGCATAAGAGGGGGGAGTATGTGAAACTAGAGATTGGATGCAAAGGGGGGAGTTGGGGCAAGATTAAATTTGGAGGGAGGAGAGGGGAGGGTTGATAAGCATGGATTGTGTGGAGGGGATGAAAAAAGGAGGTGGAAGGTTCGGGTTATAACTGTCATGTATAGGGAAAGGGGATGTGGAGGGGGGTTTTGAAACCTGAGCATTGACGATAGAGTGCGGATTTTTTGGTAGGAGCAATGGTGTGTCCCGAGAAACGGGGGGGTTGAAAGAGGGGTGTGGGGGAGGAGGGATTGTAGAAGGTAGGTGATAAAGAGCTTGGAGGGAGGGTATGCAAACTGACAACAGTTTCAGCCTAACAATGTACTTGGAGGGGGAAGAGGGGGGGGGAGACAGATTACATTGGGGTGCATGGGGGGGGAATGNCGGGGGGGTTGAAAGAGGGGTGTGGGGGAGGAGGGATTGTAGAAGGTAGGTGATAAAGAGCTTGGAGGGAGGGTATGCAAACTGACAACAGTTTCAGCCTAACAATGTACTTGGAGGGGGAAGAGGGGGGGGGAGACAGATTACATTGGGGTGCATGGGGGGGGAATGGGGTGAGGAGGTGAGCCAAGATGCAACATGTGGGGTGAGAGAGGGGGGGAGGGGGTTGAGAGGGAACTTCTAGAATAATGGCAGGGTTATATAATCAGGAGCATGCACTGGACATATAGTCTTGGAATAGAGGAGACTGAGACTATGGGGTGAGGAGGGAGAAGCAGAGTGAGGGAGGGAGTGGTGGTCTAATGTGGGGTGCATGTATGTTTGCTTCGGAAAAAGTTGGGTAGAGTAGATTGGGGTGAGGAGGGATTGGGATGGGAGGTAGGGCGTATTGGGATCTATGTTGGGGAAGTAGGGGGAGGGAGTGGGCGAGTGTGCGCTTTGTGGGAGGGGGTGGGGGAGTAGAGAGAGGGTGTTGAGGGGTTGGGAAAGGGGGTGAGGAGTTGGTATCTTACAGTTAAGAGCATGCACCGCTTCGATGGTATGCTCTGTCAGGTTGCTTGGACGACGACGTTCGTTGAGGAAGAGATGATGGGTGGCAGACTGGTGGTTATGGCCACAGAACTTACAAGAGTAATGTGACATGTTGATGAGGATCAGTTTCGCATTTGGTGCGAAACGAATGGTAGCAGGGACCAGGTTACAATCTTCATCTAGGGGGTGTGGGGTGGCTATAGCTTTGAGGGTGCCATTACGGGTGCCGGTGACGGGATCTTCAAAGTGGTGAAGGTGTAGGAGCTCCAGGAGGTAGGGGTGGGTTGCTGGGGGAATGACCATGGTGGTGAATAGTGCTGTGATGTTGTCCTTGGTGTAGGACTCAGGGATGTGGCGGACTACCACTGTTGTGGCAGTTGGGTCATGCGCAAGGTGGTCTTCGTCTTCAGGACAGGTCTGGCGAACGCCTCTGATGAGCTCTTGCCGTCCATGTTCGTCGCGGAAGTCGAAGGGAAGGGCGCGCATTGCGTCGGGGGTGATGTCAAAATCCACAGTGGGGAGGATGAGCAGCTCCTAATCGCATCCTCTGGGACATTCTCCGCGCTAGCATCTTCCGTAGAATTTGGCAAGAACGTTGGGCTGACCCAAGATCAGACCTAACCCCAGTCATATTAGTAGTCACCCTAGCGCTTCTCCAAGAAAACCTCACTCATGCCATCCTACGCTTTCAAGCTCGCACCGAGGGGAGATCAAAGAAAAAGACAATTGCTTTACTACAGTCATCGATTCTCCACGCCCCCTTCCTTTGCACGGCGAAGGAAAGCAGGACAACCACAGACATCCTCCTCACTTACAACTTCCATCAATGGTGGAAACACCCTGAAGTCTACGCCTTGTAAACGTTTGGGGGGCCGGGTCCAATCCCCGGGCTTGTTTTGGTGTCTAGGTGACCCCCCCGCTCCCATCGGTTACGACCAAGGGAGAAAAGAAAAAAAAACTAGTGGGATGGGCTGCACGCAGGCTTGCATCGGGGTTACATAGTAATAGACTGAAGCCGGGTTCAAACATGTTATCTGCCTTGGAAACGAGTTTTGCTCGACCTTCCCCTCCTGTCCGAGAAGTCGTCGTCGGTGAAGCCAAGTGCTTGCTTGCGATGTCCGGTATCTGTTTCGGAAAAAACCCTGGTTGCTACGCGAAGTCTGTCCGATTCGCACGAATTTCTCGGACTGGGAGTCGCTTCTGCAAGTAAAATCGCGCTCAGAGAATGCCTGTCTTCCGGACGCGACAGAAGTGCTGAAAAAAATGCCTAGAAAATACTCGATGGGCTGTCGGTGGACAGAAACACCGACCGCAGACAGAATTGCCGTCGCGGAAGTCCTTGTGCAGCGGATTTTCTGACGTCAGCGCTGATTCTTGGATACCGAACCGATTGCATAGGGTTACTACGTAACCCCAAAAANCTCACATGTGTTTTTAATCAATAAGTATTGATATTGAACTAAGGTAGATATACGATTCATCATTTTATTTTCTTTTGGGTCATTTTCCTGACATTTTTTGTTGGGATACCCAAATGAAAACAATGGGGTTACTATGTAACCCAAAAAAATTTTTGTTTATTGGTTAGTCGTTTCCGTTGGTGGATAGTTTTCTGGTTACAAATGGTGAGCGAGAACCATTTGTGTAGCAATACCCCCCCTCCTCCGGAACCCCCCCCACCCCGCCCCCCGTTGGCATGTGATTCCGCGGTGTGCTCTAGCTCCAGAGGGGGGGTGTATCGTCCTCTACGAAATGGGGTTCTTCGATATTTGTCTCGTACTTGTGCAACCTCCAACATTCATGGGAGATTCGCCCAACGCGTGGCGAGCTGCCTTCCCGTTTCCCGTCTGACGTGAACTGCCCGCCTTTTCAGTCCAGACCGTTGGTTTGCCACGGCAGGGCTGACTCCAGTGTTCTTGTGCAGCGAATGGCGGAGCGGTACTTGGCAGTGCTTGCGAGACTGGTTGCGCTTTTGTCCGAACGTTCAGGCCAAGCAGTTACAGCTGCTCGGTCGATGCGTGATCGACAATCGACGAGAAGAAGAGGGTTGGAGAGAGAAAGGGCCACGAGTGAAACACCCCCATGCCTCGTACCCAATGCTGTTGGTTGTTCATGGCCGTGCCTGAGGCGTATAAGACGTAGCAAGAGCAAGGCCAATGACGTGACTGGCTACCGACTAAAATGATTTCTACGGCAGATCGAATTGGTTTGAATCCCCCCCCCCCGCCCCCCCCTTCTCGACGATGCGAATCGACATTCATCTTTGGTTCGAATCTCGGTTTAGCCACCACCTTCCATAATCGAGGTCGTTCATCTGCCAGCCAAATCGGCTAAAGTATTCGACTGTCTATGGTTCAGCCAGTCCATCCGCCGCAATCTTTCAAATGAGTGGCATGCCGTCATGCAGAGCCCAGTCCCACAGAAATCGCGAGGTTCGTCGGTGGATGAGGTTGCGAATATCGTCGGATGATAAAGACACCCCAAAAACTACATTAGGCAGTTGAAAACAATGGACGTATCGAAGATTTTCGATGTGGTATATGTGAGGGTTCGCTGACAAACATATTTGCACAGGTGCATGTATCCATTGTATCCATTGTAAGGGACGGTTATCAATGATTTCTTGCAATCGACAGGACTCATGCACCGCGAGATACGAGGAAGTTGGGTTACAAGTGTAGTCATCGTGTGAGTTGCCCCATGAGAAGCAGACAAGAAGCACCAAGAAGCAAGAGTAAACGCATCTTCCGTCTTCCGTAGCAACCGACTGTGAACGACTCCGGTTGTTGTGTGTGACTACGAGGGAGCTTCTAATCATCTTAATGATTATTAACGAGGTTCTAGGATCCACCGTAAGGAGACGGGAAAACCGATAGTGTATGCGCGAAAACATTTGGTCGGAGGTTGCTACGACACTTCTATCATCGACTACATCCCCCACCAACCCACCCCCTCCTCATAATCCCTAGTTAAACATGGCAC